>JAHWLF010000884.1:0-10524 GCA_024679295.1 Phytophthora parvispora
CACGAAGACACCTTAATGCGGTGTATGGCACAACGCAATCGGTTCAGCGTAACAAGCTCACATTTCAATGACAATAAGCGTCAGAGGTGCAAAGCAGTATCGAATTCAGAGTGAAGGGGGTCTGTCAGCTAAAAGCCATTACTAAGTGAAAAATTGAGGTCACAAAGAGTGGAGCCATCTAGACTGTAGAGACAGCCTCCTATCGATGCGAAGTCTACCCGTACAGGTCAAGGTATGTCGTTTGCAGCTACCAGGAATCGTCTTAGTGGCGATGATGAAATCCTCCTTTTCTACTGTACTACATGTATTCAAAGTGCAATTCTCGATTTGAAGCCCTAGCAAATTAGAACGGCTACGTGTTCCTGAGACACCTGGCACCTGGCATATGATGTATCAACTCGCTGCCACCAACAATTATGGTGCGATTTTGGCAAGGAAACGGCTTCGTGATGGTGGTGTCAGCCTATGTGCATGTATCGGTACTATGAGCAGCGCAAATCCTTGCGTGCATTAATTTGGTTGGGTGGCCGTTGAGCAGCCGCGAATATGAAGGTAGTCGACAAGCTGGGCTGGGAAGCTTGTGTCGAAGTTCCCGGAACTTCTTTGAAGCACATGGTTTCGTGTCAGCATGTAAGGCACATCAGGTTGATAGTCATGCACCAACTTTGACGTAAGGAACTTACTTTAGAACCACGGTTCGAAACCCGTCTACCAGAGTCAAGTGTCCATGCTATCAACTGTGCTCAGATCAATGCACACCAGATGTATGGTGCGTTATTACAGCATGTGAAGAAAGGAATGCGTATCCGTCTGAAGAGAAATTCGACGTGGGTCCTGCGACGGAATGCCGTTTTTGCAGAAATAAACTTCATGCATATTCGGGATTTGGTGTCTCATCATGTCAACACCGCAACAATGTCGTGGCGTCGGCTGCTTTCCAGGACGCGTTAGCACACTTCTTCGCGGCTACGGCTTCAACTTTTACAAAGCAGTATCCAGCAAAAAAATTTAAGTATTGGTTAGCCATGCTAAGTGTCAAAAGACTACTCATATTTTGTGGCAAGTACTAAGTACTCAGGTGATTTAATATCGTGTACCATGTGATAGCCCGACTTATGATACTAGTTCCCAAGTTGACGAGGACACTTCTGTAAAATATCTCGATATAGTATAATATTTCGCCCTTACAAGTGTTTGTCAGGTGCCCATAACCGCAAATTAATCCTGAATTTGCTATCGTGGCGTCATCGCTTCATTATCCTTGCCGAATCCTAGTCCAGCTGTGCCACAAACAACCAAGTGTGCACCAGATCCTGTACACGCTGTCCCATCTCAAGATTCTCAGTACAGTTCGGCATACCTTTATATTAATCCAAGTATTTTCCACACACTCCCTCCCTCTCTCCCTTAGCTTGACAGGTAGCCACAGAAAATTGCGGTTGTTCTTCACTTCGCATTTTGCTCCTCTCCAACAACGTCAAGTAAACCAACCATGCGCATTTTTGCCCTGCCACTCCTGGTGCTTGCCAGCTTCGTCGCAAGCGCCACCGCCGATCCCACCTGTATCGGACCCAATGCTCGGACCCAGCCTCCAGTTGGCGCCATTGTCGTTGACCCCACCGGAACCTACAGCGGCAGCTTCCAAAACATTTCGGAAGCTGTTGCGAATGTGCCCAACACGACGGAGCAGCACACGCTCTTCATGTTTCCCGGCGTCTACCGCGAGCAAGTTGTCGTCCCAGTGCTGAATGGTCCTCTGATATTCCAGGGTTACACATGCAACACGATGGCGTACGCTGCGAACGCGGTGACTATTACCCAAGCGAAGGCGCAGAAGGACATTCCTCCCGAGATTAAAAACGGCCGCAACGCCCTCACCAGCACACTGTTGTTCAGGACGAACAACGTGAAGGTGTACAACCTCAACGATACAACCTCAACGTCGCCAATACGGCTGGCAAGTTTCTGCAAAATGGCCAGGCGGTGGCCGTGGACATCGAGGGCAACAACTACGGCTTTTACGCTTGCAATTTCTCCGGATACCAGGACACCGTTTACGCGAATACGGGTCGCGAGCTCTTTGCCCGCTCGTACATCCGCGGCGCTGTCGATTTTGTCTTTGGTTCCCAGGCCGCTGCGTGGTTTGAGTCATGCGATTTCGAGACTGTCGGAGAAGGCTGCATCGCCGCCAACGGCCGCGTTAATGAATCGAGCCCATCCTACTTCGTGTTCAACAACGCGCGTGTATTCGGCTCCTACGGCAACAGGTCATCGTACCTCGGTCGTCCGTGGCGCCCTTACTCGCGAGTTGTCTGGCAGAACAGCGAACTCGGCGACTCCATCAACTCGACCGGCTGGCAAATTTGGGACAGCACCAGCAGCACGGCTAACGTCAGCTTCATGGAGTTCAACAACAGAGGTCCTGGTGCAGCTACGGACGAGCGCGTGCCCTTCAGTGGCGTGTTGAATGCCTCTGTGGACATTACGGAGCTTTTTGGTGAGAACTACAAAAACGAGTGGTGGGTCGACAATGCGTTCCTGTAGGGTGGTCGTCGAAATGAGGAATTTCATACCTACTTGTAGAATCTGTTCGTTCACAAAATATAGATATTTGATACGGCAGCACTGCCGGTTCTTTTTTTTTCACTAAAGTACTTCAAAGTAGCTTTATGATTTGGGGCAAATATTACTACGTAGTAAAATTAGAGCTTCGCGTAGGCTGAAACACGTCTTACTCGAATAGAATACTCTAAGCAGCACAAACAAATGATAGCTACAGTAACGTGAAAACAATGGTGAGAAAACAAGATGATGTAAATACCTTCACAAGCATCGAGTCCCCTGTCTACTTGTATTACTACCATTGTAAAATCAAAGCTGTAGCGAGTTGGAGCAGCTGATAAAAATGATAACAATGAAGTTTACGCCTACGGCTGTCGATAACTTAGTTCGCCGCTCGTATCAACTGGTCCTCCACGTTGTTATTGAAGCGTGTGATACTATTTTCCCAGTTTTCAAGGCCAATGTCAAGCCTGGGGTCGTAAACATCAAAGGTCATACCTCCCCCACGGATTTCCGCCTCGCGGTGAGTCTGCATCAGTGTCGTAGGCCCAAGCACTGATAAATCACCGCGCTTCAAAATCATTCGACTTGTCTCGACAAGTGCGAGCGACATGTTCTCGTGGACGGGCTCAATTAGCGACCGCTTGATGAATACAACGCGTCCTTTCTCCATATACTTTCGCGTCACAGAACGCATGACGACACGGAATACCAAGCCTTCTAACGATACCGCAAAGCTGAAACTCGTCATGTGGGTATTGCTCCCGGCAGTAAAATTCTACAACACCAAACAACAAACATACTTCGTGAATAATAAGCCGCATCAAGACGAGAACCAGTGCCAACTCACCTGCAAGAAGTACAGGTTGTTACTTCCGGACTGCTGCTTCTCCGGGGTCCAGATCACCTTGGCCGTCTTACGGAGATCGAACGGCAGCGCGTAACTATCCAGGAATTCCACAAGCTTCCCCACCGTCCGACACTGAATCGAGTTGTTTCTCCGACCGGGGAAAGGCAGCTCCATCATCCCGGCCTTCTCAAAGAAGGCGTCGACACCTTCATACACCCCGTCCAGACCAGCCATCAGCTGGCCGAACACCGCCTTGTTGTTCCCCGGCGGCGTGACGCCTCTGGTATCCAGCCGGTGCTGCTTGATGAGGTCCATGGACGACGAGACCAGGTCCTCTCGCAGTTTCCTCTTGATGGCGCGCTGCAGACTCTTGGCCTGTTGCAGCTGGAGCCTCAAAGCTTCGCGAAGCTTGGCGTTCTCCTCTTCACTTTTCAGTCGCAGCATCGACTGGCGACCTGCAACCCGCTCCCACATGACTGACGCCTCCGTCTTGTGGACAGCTTGTGGCCTGGCTGCACTCCTCGGTACCAGCGTCTCAATTGCGGTGGGGAGCGTGGAGTGCACGCCCGCCGCCAGTTTGAGGCGCTCAAGCTCGGCCGACAGCTGCTTCACCACTTCCCTCAGCGTCAAAATCTCCTCCTTGCGGCGTTGGCGCCACGTTTTCTTCTTGTCGACTGCAACGGGTTTGTCCGGGGAACCCGCGGAGCTGGTGCTGTCGGACCAAGTGACCAATGTGTCACTGCGCGTGGGGGTCGACGTGATAGCGGAGACCGTGGCGGTTGACGGTGCGACGTCGTTGCCCATCTCGCAGTCGGCGAGGAACGCCAGCACGGACGACTCGTCCATGAGGAAATCCTCGTCGCCAGGGGCTATTGCGGACATGCTGCGGCGGTGCTGCTGCGGTGCTGCGGTGCGACTCGAATTGTTTTGGCAGTCGCGCGGGGCTCTGACCGACCGCTCTGAACTTCTCCATTTTGTCGTCGATACCGGATACCCTGTATTAGACGATACAGTGAGAGACGGGTTTAGGTTTAAATGATCTGCAGAAAATAATTGCTTGTTGTTACAGATATTGTATCGGTTTTAGTGCTGACTGTATCCCCCTACATGGGCAATCATTTTGAACGAAAACCGAGTGTAATCATGCCGACTTTATGCCAAGAAATCCAGCGCCAGGTCTGGTCGGGTATGCACGCCAGCATCGTGACTCACCAGTGGTTACTCATCCACGCTTGTTCGTGAGTTGTTGCGCTTAGTTACCGCTCGACCTAGCTCGAATGGACTCGCGCACCAGCATATCCTCGACGCGGAGGTTGAAATGAGTGATCGAGCTCTCCCAGGCGCGAGCTCCGCTTTCGTAGTACGGGGTGGCCTTCCAGCTCGCGCGAGATTCACCGCGACTCGGCGCTTCGTGGTCCGTCGCTCGGCAGTGCGTTTGCATCACTGTCGTCGGTCCTATTGCGGAGGGCTTGCCGCGACTCAGAACAAGGCTCGCAGTCCCCTTGAAGCAAACGGCGAAAAGGTCCTGGATGGGCTCGACCAGCATGCGCGTGATGAAAACCGTCCGATTCTGCTCCACGTACTTGCGAGTGGCGACGTGGACGACGACACGCATCGCCAAGCCGCGCTTTGTATGATCCAGGCAAGTGCTTTTCAAGCGCGTGTTCTCGTCAGCGGTAATATACTACAGCAAGCATTAGAGTTTGTGAGTCTGACCATCCCTCGACGAAGGGTACGGCGACTTACCTCTGCAAAAACCGTGTTCGGTTCTCCCAGCGGAGTCGTTTTGAGTGCCCAGATCGCCTGCTCGGTTTGCCGAAGGTCAAATGGAACTGCGTAGCAGTCCAAGAGCTCCAAGAATATGTTCCGGTGTTTTGCCGAATCGTTGCGTTGCCTAGGACACGGGACTTCCTGCATCTTCACCTGCCTGAAAAAGCTGTCGAGGTCGGCGTACACCTCGTCCATTCCGGCCATGAGGTCGTTGAAAACCTCGTTGTTCCGAAACGATGGGAAAAAATCCACCGAACGAAGCCTCGCCTCGCGTGCAGTGAATGGTCGAAGTCGCCTCTTGAGCGCACGCTTCACGGATTTAATCTCCAGTTTATAGCTGTGCACGATCTCGCGCAATCGAGCATTCTCCTCCTGCTGGCTTCCAGCTGTACTAGCTGCCTCCTCGCTAGATCTTCCATCAGCGCTCCGTTATACGTGGGCTCTGGCGAAGGTGAGCTGGAGCTGGGTTTCGTTTTCTCCTTGCGCAGAGTTTCTGAAAGTTCTTCCACTAAGCCACGCAAGTGCAGGATCTCTTCCCGACGGCGCTGGTGCCACGACTTCTGTTTCTTGGGGTGCCGACACTTGGCATCGTGGTCGGACGTTGACTTGGCTGTAGGAGGACCAGGGAGCGCGTCGTATTTCTCGAGAATAGCCGATAGATCTGGGTCGAGTTCCAAGTTCAGGCTATCGATTCCGCAGGTTCTGGTGTCTTCGTGGGATGTCGGAGTTCTCATCAAGCTGGGATAAAGGTAGAATGAGGTCCCGCATCTCTCGAAGCGGGACCTGTCAGCATTGGTGACGTGTATCGCACTATTAATAGGCGTCAACTTTTCGAGTGGAGAAGACGGCTAATCACTGCAACCAGTTGCTGCGATCGCACACAACGGTTGCGTCACCTCGCCGCTGAACAGTTCTCCAGGCCGAGCGGCTTACTTATCAGTGCATCGCCGGTAACGGATGAGTTTGACGTTTTAGCACCTCGCCGTCCAGGACGATCATGGGGATGCTGAATTCCAGAGCTCAACCAGTTCTTCTCACCGTGCCCTGTGCGGCGAAAACAGGGTGGTGCCAATTGAGACAAACGCCAAATGGTCTCTGCCATGGCTCCTGCAGGCATGTGAAGAACGCCACGCTCAGCATGAAGCTCATGAGAATGTAGCCATCTGGAGCGCTGCCACGTACAGAACTGGATGGCACAAGTGGGAGAGATGCTGTTCAAGTTCGTGGCGACGATTCTCTGCCTAGCAGCAGTGCCAACACACCCAGGTGCCTCCTTCAGTTTTACTTCGAGCGCTTCAGTTACAATACTACCAGCACCAAGCGATGGTTCGGTCGCCGCCCCGACGCTACGAGGATGAATCGGAGACCTCCGCGTGCTACTACCCGCCGAACGACATGGGCCCGTACCTATCAACATCGTACAGCCAAAGCGTTGCTCCGCGCAAGAAAGAGCGCAAGAAATTGCTCAAGAAAGCCATCCCCGTCGTGTGTGGTGAGTTGTAGCGACGGTCTCCGATATTTCCCCAACACTATTAACTCGGAGTGTATTTATTTACTGCTGTATCTGCAGGTGTCGTGGTGCTCGTCGTCGTCATCGTCATTATAGCAGTGACTCTGCACAAGTCAAGCAGCTCCGATGAAAAGTCTAGCTCTGGGAGTAGTGGGAATTCCAGCTCCTCTTCAGGGGCTTCGACGTCTTTGTCGTCGTCTTGTTCCCCCGTCGCTGCGAAAGACCGCACTGTTGCGTTCTGGCAAAGTGAAGTCGCTGGGTGTGACAGTGTTCCGGACGGAGTCACGCACGTCGTCTTCGGGTTCGCTCTTGTCGCCGACGGTGTCATCGTGCCTTCGTTTCAGTCCACCGACGCCAACATCTCGCAGTGTGTGGAGCAGCTCCACGAGCGGTGTATTTTAGCGATGGCCAGTATCGGCGGATCGACCAACAACAAAAACATGTCAGAGGTTGCCAACGCTACACTGTTCGCTGATTCTGCTGCGGCTTTAGTGTCCAAGTTCGGGTTTGCTGGGATCGATCTGGATGACGAGACGGTCGGGGCGGAATTCAGCGCTGATCGAACTGTTGGGATTTTGAAATCGACACGTGAAGCCTTGGACGCGGCTGGAAGTACGTCAGCGCTTCTCACCTACGACGCCTATTTCTACGAAGGGGACGCGTCCGTTTGCTCGGCGGAGGCGACAGCAGCGTACTCGCGTTGCTTTCCCACTGGGGTTCTGGACTATGTCGATTGGGTGAACATCATGGCGTACAACGTCAACTTGGACAACGAAACTGCAGCTTCAATTTATGCCGCCGCTGAGAGCACTACGTTCGCTGCATGGGGGGCTCAGCTGAGTGGGAACTTCTCGCTGGCTACGATCGGTCTTTGTGTCGGTGGAGGGTGCGCCTATGGCCCTGGACCCAACACGACGGTCATAGCCGAGTGGGAGAAGTTCGCTCGCCAAGATGGATATGGCGGCATGATGATTTACTCTGCTTCGGCTGAGGTAAGTGATGATTTCCCGGTTACGCGGAGTATTATCAGTACGAACCTTAGCTCAAATTAGTGCAATCGATGCAGTAGGAAATAGTTCGTGGGTGTATTGGATAACTGCATATATACACGAGGTATCTTTTGAAAAACGAGGAGTTTGAATAAGAACTTGCATTATGTTTGCTACTAGCCCCGTGCTTTGATGGAAATCGTGTTCAGTTTTTTTTTGCATGAAATATGGATCCTACACGTGTTGTTTTCTTCTGTCTCACGATTTTCCAACTAAGGCCGATTTCAATAGCATGAAAAAATGTGCTGAAGGAGCACGTCGCGAGGTAAGATTCGGAACCTGGAACGTAAGTCACAGTGCTAGTTGGATGAGGGATGCTAGTTTCTCAATAAGAGTGATCGTACATTCGGAAGTGCGGGTGGGAGGCACTGTGAGGGTATCCACCATTAGTGATTTAGGCAGCTTCATCGGCGGCGTACACGACGATGAAAGGTCCTTCTAGTAAGAGTAGCAGCTTTGTGAATTCACATGGATGGTATGCAGAGCCAGACATCAGGACAAAGACACGATTTTTCGAGATACGCTTTGAATTAACCACTTATCGTAGCGAGCTCTAAACGTACTATCTCCAGCCGATGCGTGTTGCTTGTTCAAGAGTTCACGCTCTCTCAGCATCAGGCTTGCATGGTTTTGGGGACAATTAAGAGCTCTTGATCCTCGGTGATCCCTTGCTCTTTTGCTTTGCCAAGATTGCGTTCATCTTCTCGAGGTACTCGCCGTACTTCTCGTGCCTTTGCAAGTACATCGCGTTGGCCTTCACCAACTTCCAATCGATGTCCAGCTCTTGCAAAAGTGCCTTCACTTGGCTTTTTGAAAGTGGGCCTCGCTCTTCCGTGGTAGCTTCATCTTCAGTAACCTTATACTGGGGGTGGCTCCTCAGAAGTCGCTGGCTTGGGTCGCCGACTTGGTTGGAGGCAGTGTTCGCCGAAAGAGCCTCAGTGGTGAGTAGGAAGGAGGCCGCGAGAACTACCAATAGTTGAGAGAGGCGCATCCTGTTGCTGGAAGTAGTGCGTGAGACTTGGGGCGTTAATTTCACAGTGAGAACCGGAAGGATGGAGCTACTGGATTGGTGGCGGCAGCAATTTATCGCCTAGTGAAGTACGCAACACAGCTACTGGTCACTGTCAATATCGTTCTCATCCGAGACGTCATCCCAGCTGTACTCTACAAAACTCGTCATGTTGTGCGAGTATTGGTGCGGCTGCCGTTTCAACACAAGGTGAACTTTGCCGACAGGATCATCGATTAGTAGAAATGCTATATACATGGGTGACACTGACTCTCGCACTAGATTACACAAATGTCACGGATACATGTAGTGATGAGATTTGAACTTTTCAGTAGAATAGATTATTGTTAATGAAGTACTTAGTATGTATTTAGTGTGGCCTGCTTCCATGTTTGCTAGTTTTCATGCTATGCGAGCTCTGTGCAAATCACTTCTA
Source organism: Phytophthora parvispora (assembly GCA_024679295.1). NCBI lineage: Eukaryota > Oomycota > Peronosporomycetes > Peronosporales > Peronosporaceae > Phytophthora > Phytophthora parvispora. The sequence goes on from JAHWLF010000884.1 coordinate 9,187, forward strand.
GTATGGTCACACTCTAGGCGTTTTGAGCTGTGGCAACTATCGTCAATAATCCGTCCTCATGGAAGAGCTATCTGCCGCTACTAAAGGTATCAGCACAACAATGAGCAGCGTATTTAAACCATAAGCTCACACAGTTGCTTTGGGGCTACAGAACAACTCCACCTAACTATCAATGATTTCAGTTTCCTGCTAAGCATTAGCAACCAGTTGCAAAATTATGTAAATATGTGCGAACACTAAAAATACACGACTACACCTTTGCCCGTCCAAACTGGGAATAATATCGAGCAAAACGATACTGCTATATTTGACTTTTCGTAAAATTTAGATTATCGCTGCTAATCATCATCGAATCCGATAATACTTGCACACAAAGAGAGACTGCTCCTTCCCGCCTAAACTCCGCCGTGCTTGTCAGCAGAGCGATCTGTGACGCGCGCCAAAGTGGAAGGACTACAACAAGGACATGACTGGTTAACAGGAGCTAGCTTACGCTAGCCAGTCATGCTACAAGCCTAGGACTAAAGCTCGGAGACAGCTCCTAGCTTGCTTAAACTGCATCAATACACTCAGTTCCAATTTCAACAACAAGTACAACAATCACCACAGCAACTGGTGACAGTGCTCGTGAAATGAGTGGTGAGCGCACCACCGCTTCCAACAGCGCGCGAAGGCGCAGCAAGCAGCGCTGCGATCCGACTTAGGCAGCCATTCCAGACAACGCAATTTCCCTCCTCGCCCTCAGATGTCCCGCCAAGTAAATGAGGCGGAGGTGATGGAGGACATGGTCTACGGGGCGTAAAACAATGCGTCGTGCAGTCTCTCTTTGTGTGCAAGTATTATCGGATTCGATGATGATTAGCAGCGATAATCTAAATTTTACGAAAAGTCAAATATAGCAGTATCGTTTTGCTCGATATTATTCCCAGTTTGGACGGGCAAAGGTGTAGACAACTACTTCAACGCAATGTGCTGTGCATATTTCGTTCTTAGATAGCAGTCGGGATGAGATTTAAGATGAGACTCATGCGCTCTGTTGCATTGATCAGATGACAGCCTTGGATTCATGTAAATTGAATGCGCTTAGTTACGTATGAGTGTTGTGCAGTAATTTGGCAAAAAGGTCGCGGTAAATGGAAATTTACAGCAATCTATCCTATCAGATTCGGTAACCCCAGAGTGGCTGGGTCTTCCAACTTATAGATTTACAACGTGAGCGATCCAAATAGGCAATCGAACCCAATGTATGGGGTGCAGCTCTGCTCCAGCCTGCAGTGCAGTACGCTTGCAATAGCCCTGTCGCAGAGAGCCATCCATGATCCACGATTCATGGTAATC
>JAHWLF010000885.1:0-10515 GCA_024679295.1 Phytophthora parvispora
AGGACGAGGACGACGCCGACGCCAGGTACCGCCTGGACGTGCACGCCATCGACGCCTTCTGGCTGCAGCGCGAGCTGTCCAAGTTCTACAAGGACGCCGAGAGCAGCGCCAAGCTGGCGGAGGACGTGCTGGCCGTGCTGAAGGACGCCGGCGGCGACCTCAGCGCCTGCGAGAACCGGCTCGTCCTGCTGCTGGACTACGACAAGTTCGACTTCATCAAGCTGCTGCTGGAGAACCGCGCCAAGGTGCTCTACTGCACGCGCCTCAAGCAGGCGCAGAACGATGACGAGCGCCGCAGCATCGAGGAGGAGATGGTCGCGGACGAGACGCTGGACGACGGCGAAGGGAAGGCGATCCTCGACCAGCTGCGCTCCACCGCGTCGGCCGACTCGTGGATGCAGGATCGCATCGGTGCGATGGAGACCACCTCCCGCGCGGAGGCGAATAAGCTCCGCAAGCTGCAGCAGAAGTCGGGGGGACAGCGCGCCCAGACTCGCGGCGACGAATCGGACGACGATGTCGACATGGAAGACGCCAACACTGAAGCTATCAAAACGGAAGGAGCGGCCAAGAAGAAGCCGCAGCACTACGTCGATGTCGAGTCGCTCGCGTTCCAGGAGGGTGGCCACCTGATGAGCAACCGCGAGTGCCGCCTGCCCGAGGGCACCTGGCGTGCGCAGAAGAAGGGGTACGAAGAGGTCCACGTTCCAGCTGTTCGCACGAAGATGGCGGTTGCTGAAGAGAAGGCTCGGATTAAGATCTCGACGCTGCCGAAGTGGGCACAGGGCGCGTTCAAGAACATGGAGTCCCTCAACCGTGTGCAGTCAAAGATGTTCCCCGCTGCTTTCGAAACGAGCGAGAATCTGCTTCTGTGCGCCCCCACGGGTGCCGGTAAAACGAACGTCGCGATGCTGACGATTTTGCACGAGGTGATGAAGGCTCGTGATCCGGAGACTGGTGAAATCGATCTGAACTCGTTTAAGATCGTGTACGTGGCTCCGATGAAGGCTCTGGTACAAGAAGTGGTGCTTAACCTCTCCGCCCGACTGTCAAGTGCCTACGGTATTCAAGTGCGCGAATTGTCTGGTGACCAAAATTTGTCTCGCGAGCAACTGTTTAACACACAGATCATTGTTACGACGCCTGAGAAGTGGGATATCATCACGCGAAAGTCTGGAGATGATCGCACTTACACGCAACTTGTGCGCCTAGTGATCATTGATGAAATCCACTTGCTACACGATACTCGTGGTCCAGTGCTGGAAGCTCTCGTCGCGCGTACCATCAGGAACGTCGAAGCAACTCAGCAAATGGTGCGATTGGTAGGTCTCTCGGCTACCTTGCCAAACTACGAAGATGTGGCAGCATTCCTCCGTGTAGACCCCGCTCAGGGACTGTTTTACTTTGACTCGAGTTACCGTCCGGTGCCGTTGCAACAACAGTACATTGGTATCATGGAGAAGAAGGCGGTCAAGCGTTTCGCGCTGATGAACGAAATTTGTTACGAAAAGGTTATGGAACAGGCTGAGCTGGACAACCAGGTGCTCATTTTTGTGCATTCGCGAAAGGAGACTGCGTCGACTGCTCAGGCATTGCGGGACTTGTTTGTGGAAAACGATACTCTTGCTCGATTGATCCGACCAAACTCTGCCTCGAGCGAGGTGCTTCTGCAAGAGGCCGAGAAGATCGAGCGCAACGACGATTTGAAAGACCTTCTTCCGTACGGTTTCGGTATCCACCACGCTGGTATGAAGCGTCAAGACCGTACCCTTGTGGAAAATGCGTTCGCTGATGGACACTTGAAGGTATTGGTCAGCACGTCAACACTGGCGTGGGGTGTCAACCTGCCCGCCCACACGGTGATTATCAAGGGCACTCAAATCTACAACGCAGAAAAGGGTGACTGGTGCGAGCTAAGTCCGCTGGACATTTTGCAAATGCTGGGTCGTGCTGGTCGTGTGCAGTTCGACACGCAGGGTGAAGGCATCATCATTACGCAGCACTCGCAGCTGACTTACTACTTGTCGCTGATGAATCAGCAGCTTCCAGTGGAGTCGCAGTTGATGGGAAAGCTAGCTGATAATCTGAACGCAGAAATCGTGGTGGGTAGCGTGCAGAACGTGGCTCAAGCGGCGACGTGGTTGGGCTATACGTATTTATTCATCCGTATGCTGCGCAACCCTACGTTGTACGGCATCTCCATCGCTGATCGCAAGGCCGACCCCACGTTGCTGCAGTACCGCACCGACTTAGTGCACTCGGCAGCGACATTGTTGGCGAAGCACAACTTGATCAAGTACGAGCGTCGCTCGGGATTGTTTCAGGTGACTGCTCTCGGTCGTGTGGCTAGCCACTACTACATTGCACACGATTCTATCAGTACGTACAATGAGTACTTGAAGCCGCACATGTCTGACATCGAGATTTTGCGGCTGTTCTCGCTTTCGAATGAGTTCAAGTACGTAATCGTCCGTTCCGAGGAGAAGCTAGAGCTTGTGAAGCTTTTGGAACGTGTACCAGTACCAGTGAAGGAGTCGTTAGTATCTACCGCTCCTGGTAGCGTCGCTGCTGGAAGCGGTTCGGCGAAGGTGAATGTCTTGCTGCAAGCTTATATTTCGCGACTGAAACTGGACGGATTTGCGCTTCTCGCAGATATGGCGCACATTCACCAGTCGGCAGCTCGTATTTTCCGCGCACTGTTCGAAATTTGCTTGACCCGAGGCTGGGCCTCGCTGGCTGAAAGGATGCTGAGCTTCTGCAAGATGGTGGACAAGCGCATGTGGCTCTCTCACTCGCCTCTTCGTCAATTTGCACCGGGAATCTCGGAAACGATTCTGAAGCGCATCGAGAAGAAGGACATTTCGTGGGACAAGTATAACGACTTGGAACCTGCGGACCTTGGCCAATTGATCAACAATCCGCAGTATGGCAAGCAGCTCTACAAGATGATCCACCAGTTCCCGAAACTTGAGCTTTCGGCTCATGTGCAGCCTATCACTCGCTCTATGCTGAAGGTAGACTTGGTCGTGACACCTGATTTCGAGTTTACGAGGGAAGTTCACGGTAATGCTGAGGGCTTTTGGGTGTTTGTGGAGGACGTTGACGGTGAGACTATCCTTCACCACGAGTGGCTTTTAATTAAGCGCCGCTTTGCCTCGCAAGAAACCTACCTCAGCTTTACAATGCCGCTGTTCGAGCCCTTAGCCCCGTTGTACTACATCAAGGTTATTTCGGACAAGTGGATCCACTGCGAGAGCTCCTTGCCAGTGTCTTTCCACAAGCTCATCTTGCCTCAGAAGAATTCGCCGCCGACCGAACTGTTGGACCTCCAACCCCTTTTCGTGAACAACATCCTCTTGAAGCTTGTTGGCGGCAAGAAGAAGACTGCCGAATCCGTTTTGAAGTCTCTGTCAAACGCTCGCCAGGTACCAAACCCGTGGCGGTTTAAGCGCTTCAACCCCATTCAAACTCAAGTCCTGCCACGGTTGTTGGAGTCTGAAAGCAACCTGTTCGTTGGCTCGCCCCCGGGGAGTGGGAAGGGTGTGCTTGCAGAGCTTGCCATCATGAAAACGTTGCTGTCTCTGGGCCAGCCCGACCCCAAGAGTGATGAATTTGGCGACCACTTGCTCGTGTATGTGACCCCGAAGGAGTCTAGCTGTCACGAAAAGTATGACGATTGGACTGCTAAGTTCGGTGAGGAAAGCTTTTGGCGGCAAAATGTTGTCGAACTTACAGGTGATTCAACTGCGGACTTGCGATTGCTTGCAAGCGCAAACATCTTAATTGCTACACCGACGCAATGGGATGTGCTATCTCGCCGATGGAAGCAGCGCAAGCGTATCCAGAATGTCAGTCTACTGCTTTTGGACGAAGCTCATTTTGTTGGTGGCGGTGAATACGGCCCCACGATTGAGGTTGTGATGTCGAGGATGCGGTTCATTGCTGCTGACATGGACAAAAAGAAAAAGGCAGCTGGAGAGCGTGGCGGTCGGATGCGAATTCTAGCTATGAGCAACTCCATTGCGAACGCACGTGACGTTGGCGAGTGGCTCGGTGCAAGCGCGTCGGAAGGTATCTTTAACTTCCACCCGAACGTTCGCCCTCAGCCGTTGGAGATCCGCGTGCAGGGTTTCGAGATCAACGACTTCTCGTCCCGCATGCTGGCGATGGCCAAACCTTTGTACAATACTGTCGCGAACCAAGCCGAGAAAAAACCCGTTGTAGTGTTCGTGCCATCGGCCAAACAGGCTCAGCTGAGTGCGATCGATTTGATTACCTTCGCTTTGGCTGAGAATGACCCGCAGAAGTTTGTCTCCCACTCTTCAAAGGACAAGGTGGATCTTCCTCTGGAAGACGCTGCCTTGCTTCACACCATGGAAAACGGCGTAGGCTACTGCACAGATACCATGGCTTCTCGGAATCGTGAGTATGTCTTGCACCGGTTTGCGACGGGCAAGCTTCAGGTGTTGATCGTTCCTCAGTCGATGGCGTGGGAGCTACGCAGTGCGCAGATTAACGCGTTCATGGTGGTGATTATGGGAACCCAGTTCTATGACGGCCGGGAACACCGTTATGTGGACTATCAGCTCGCCGACGTCTTCCAAATGACCAAGTTCGCGAACCACACCGCATCTTCTGCCGTCAAGTGCGTTCTCTTCTGCCACGCATCCAAGAAGAAATTCTACGCGAAGTTCTTGTACGACCCGCTTCCAGTGGAGTCTCAACTTGAGCACTTCCTGAGCGATCACATTAACGCTGAGATCGTGACGAAGACCATTGAGAGTAAGCAAGACGCCGTGGATTACCTCACGTGGACCTTCATGTACCGCCGATTCATGAAGAATCCCAATTACTACAATTTACAGGGCGCTACCAACGTGCATCTGTCGGATCACTTGTCAGAACTTGTGGAAACCACTGTCAACGCACTGGAGGAATCCCGCTGTATCCAGGTTGTCGAGGAAGAGGAAGACGAGGAGAACGAGGGCGAGGAACGTCTTGTGCCGCTGAACCTGGGTATGATTGCCGCTTACTACTACATCAAGTACACGACGATCGAGTTGTTTGCGTGCAGTTTGAAGGCAGACTCGAAGGTGCGCGCGCTGCTAACGATTTTATCGTCAGCCACCGAGTTCAGCGACCTGCCGAGCCGCTATGGCGAGGACAAGAAGCTGGAGGGGCTTGCTAAGCACCTTAAGTTCCCAGTGGCTGCTGGAGGCGACTACGGGCAGGCACACGTGAAGACGAACGTGCTGCTGCAGGTTCACTTCAGCAAGCAGCATGACCGTCTTAGCCCGGCGTTGCGCCAGGACTTGGACTTCATTCTGCGCCACGCCGTGCGACTTCTTCACGCTATGGTCGATGTGATTAGTTCCAATGGCTGGCTCAAGCCCGCTTTGGCGGCCATGGACCTCGCACAGATGGTCGTGCAGGCTCAGTGGAGCAGTGACTCACCGCTGCTGCAGATTCCGTTCTTTACTCGCGACATGCTCAAGAAGTTGGGCGAGATGGATCTGGAGGAAGAGGTGGAGACGCCCGTGGATATCCTGAGTATGGAGGATGACGCCCGCGGCAATCTGCTGCCTCTGGACACGCAGAAGATGTCGGCCGTCGCCAAGTTCTGTAACGCCTACCCGGATGTTACTGTGCAGACGAAAGTGCAGCAGGATGGCAAGAACCTTCCGCAGGGCTCGGCTGTGAGCGTCAAGGTGCAGCTCGAGCGCGAGGGTGCCGATGAGGAGGATGAAGAGGAAGAGCTGGACGAGTCCAAGGAGCTTGGTCTCGTGAACGCGTGCCACTACCCCGTGAAGAAGGCCGAGAACTGGTGGGTGGTGCTGGGCGACTCGAAGAAGAACACACTGCTGAGCATCAAGCGCGTGCCGTTCGCGAGTGCTCGTGCCAACGTGGCGCTGCAGTTTGCCGCTCCGGACGAGATCGGCTCTCACACTTTCCAGCTCTACGTGATCTGCGATGGCTACGCTGGCTGTGACCTGGAGAACGAGGTCAAGATCACGGTTGTCCAGGGCGAGGACACAGACGAAGAGGAGGAAGAGGAGGACGATGAGGAATAGGCTCACGTGCACACACGCGAAAAATCAACCAAAAGATAAACATTCATTTTATACCTGCCAATTTTTAGTGTGCTTTTCATCTAGGGCGCAGACACCGGAGGCAGCGGAGGCGTGGCCATCTCAGGGTCCTCTTCTTCAGTCTCGCTAGCCGCAGTCTTCTGCTTGGGTAGGTGTGGTGCTCGGAAGCTCCCGGCGCGCGACTTCAGCTTAGCTGAAGCAGCGTTGATCATCCCTGCAGCTTTGAAGACTCCAGCCCGCAGTTGTTGTTGACGAGAAGAGTGCTGCTCGGTGGAGATGTCGTAGGCGCTGGTAGCACTGATGAGGCTTGTGGATGTGGCGTCGTCCGAGAAAATGCTAGGTTCGCGATGGACTCCAGCCGGCGCACTCTTGATCTCCTCGAAGGCTGGGCTATCCAGGAAGCTCTCGTCGCTCATGACGGTAGACGAGGTCGATCCTGACCGCAGCAAGTGCAGTCCACTTCCGAGCTTGCTCTTCGCCTCCTGAAGCCGCTTGGTCATCATTGCCGGACTCATACTCACGCTCATGCTCAGACGCTGGCTAGAGAAGCTCATGCTGGTGTTTCTTGCTCGTCGCCACTGGGTAGCGCCGAAGGGCTCTGTCTCGGACGCGCGGCGGCGGTGAAGCTCAGGTGTGTAACCCTCGTCATCGCTGGAGAAGTCTCCATCGTCCTCGTCATCAACGCTCTGATTCCGAGACCGGGACAGCGAGCGCGTGCGGGCCCTAAACGTGGCCAGCGACAGCGCCGTCGGCATTCCTGCAGAGCCCGCTCCGGAGCACGTGCGAGCCTTCTGTCGTCTCCAGCGAGCCATGGTGGGCACGCGAGGCAGCAGACTGGGCCGAAGCGCCGACGCTGCGTTGCTCTGTCCATCACTTTCGCTGTCACTGATGACTACGTCTGTGGACCTGTCGATGCTTCCTTCCTCCTCTGCAGGCTCAGGCGGTTGGTAGGTCGCGAACGGATTTGCTGATGCGGTGGACGCCGCGGATGACAGGACGCTGTTCTCGTCAGGGGACCAGCACGTCTCGGGGTCGAAAGGATGAACGTCCTCCTCGTCCTCCTCTTCCTCCTCTATAGTCTGGCGGTCTTTGACCTCCGCAGTGGCCTTCACCTGCTCGCCCGAGGGCTCGTGTTCGGGCTCGAAGAACCTCAGCTGGCGCACGGGGGACGAGATCGACACCCGCGTCAACGGGGACAGCGTGGGGGTCACGGAATTCTGCGGCGATCCCGACTCGGAGCACGGCGAGATCAGACTCCACTGCAGCGCGGCGGCGTCTCCCTGAGCTGCGCCCCCGACCTGAATGGAGAGCGGCTCGGGCAGCGTCAGCTTCACCCGAGGGGCCTCCTCGTCCTCTTCCTCTTCTCCGTCGCTGGAGCTCTCGCTGGCGACGTCCCACGAGAGCCGCTCGACCAGGTCCCGCTGCATGAGCGCGTCGGGCTGCACGGGGGACCTGACGGAGAACAGGGCGTCGTCCTGCGCGGCCTGGAGCTCCTCGGGCTCGTCCAGGCTGCCGAAAAGTGCGTCCTCGTAGCCGTCGTCCCCCCAGAACTCGCGGTCCTCTCTTCCGGCACAGAACGCCATGGTCTCCTCTCCCTCTGCTCTCCTCTCGACGCTGCTGATCCCGATCTCTGCTGGACGGGGGAAGGGCGAATGGCTTCCCTGCTTTGGCACGCCGCGCAGAGGCCGATGGCGGGGCCAGGTGGGAAAACCGCCCCGGCAATGTCTCAAACCTGACTGCGCGGCCTGTTGCTGACCTGCCACCAGCGCCGCCACCATGTGACTTGTGCCACGCGCGACTTGTCCGCGATCGCTGGCCCCTCATCAGCTGCGACCTGCGGCACCTGCTCCAGCACAGCACCAACGGGTTACTCGCGCGCCACGATCAACTTGAGGATGCCAAAGCCCATTGACGCGACCTCGTGACTCACGAGCGCTCGATCCAATCTGCTGCCGTCTCCAGCGGTCAAGTGAATGAACGCCGCTGCACTGCACCGTGGACGGAGCTGCTGCCTGCAGCTTCTCCGCCGCAGCGTTCGCCGAGTCGTCCGCTAGAAAACGTGCAAGATTTGCCGTCGCGCCGTCGACTCGAGGCGATCGAGCGAGCGACGTCCACCAACGAGACGACTGCACCGAGCGCGGCTCGAAACAAACTGCAGACAAGTCGTCGGAGCAGGCACCTGCACACCGAAAGCTCGCTCCGCTTCCGCGAAAGCAAGCGAGTGCCGCGCGTGCTTCCGGCAAAGCAGAGTGGATGAGTCAATATGGCTAACACGAAACGCTAGATACACTGCGCCGCTGGCAGCTGATGATACGTCGGCATCGCCGCTGGCTGCGTGGCGTGCTGGACCAGCGCGCATGTCAAACGCCAGGAAAGTTTTGCCACGCTGACGGCCACCTGGTAGATTGCCGGGGCCATGCGGTGGCCGGCACCACTGCGTATCCAGCGGAGAGCCGCTTCAACCGGGAAACACGCACGGTTGCGGTCGATCCGCGTTGAGGCGTTGTGCGTCCAGCATGCAAGGCTGCAAGATCACTTCTCGGTCGGCACGTTGATCCCGATCTTCTTGAGCAGAGCTGCCGTCCCCGGAGTGGCTTCAGTGCAGCAGGGTACCACGGCAATCAACCACGAACAGAAAACGCGACAGTTAAAACCTGGAGCTGCTCGTGCTGTTAACACAGCAACGATATCCTCAAGTGGGGGGCGTCGAGCGAGCGTACCGGAGACAGGAATGTCAAAGGGCGAGTCAGGGCCATCCAGGTCTAAGCGCTTCGCTCGACGTTGCCGCTTTGGCGTGGAGCAACCCGCACTATCCGAGACGGACGGCGAGGTCCGCTCGCGGGAAGAAGACGACACAGTGTCTTTAGACGACCCGAACAATTGATCACGCTTGGCGATCTGCGCAAAGCGGTTGGTCAGACTTGACGACGACTAAGGTTTACATCCATTACTTGCTGCTCACCTCGAACTCCAAGCGGTCCTTGTCAAGCTTGACCGCTTGCTCCTGCAATAGTCTCCGCTCTTTTTCGAGGTTCTCTCGCAGGACAGTCAGCGCACTCTTCTCCTGCTCCACATCTTCTTCGGCGTTCGCATCGGGAGAGCTCCTGGTTTTAGCTGCATGGGCTGTATGGATCTTCAATCTATCGCGCGTCGTCGCAATCTTTTGATTTCCACCGCCAGCGCCTGCGTCGACTGCAGGCGCTGACAGAGACGCTTGAAGCAGCTGGTCTTGCTCGTTGATAATGGCATGTGCGTCGTCCAGCTTTTGCCGCAATCGCTTGATTACCTCTTTGTCGCTCCGAGCCTCTGCGGATGGCAATTCGTTGCGTATAACATGCTCGAGCTGCTTCAACTTCTCTTCCAAAGCCGCCATGGATTCTGAAATGTACTGCGGGATCCCTTCCTTCGTAGCCATGTTGAACGGCGTCGGGGTGAAGTCGTCGATTGGAGCACCGGCCAATTTCTCCAATTCCTCAGCATCCCCTTCCAGGTTTTTCCTATGTCAACATTAAAGAGAAAAAACACACACGCGCGCGCGCGCTGTCAGAAGACGTTGATAACCTCACAACGAGGTGGAGAAACGTACTGGGCGAGGAAGAGCTGCACGGCCTTTTTGTACTGCGACGTCAGCGACTCCAACTGGTGCTGCAGAACATCGTAACTTTTCGCCAGCGATTCGTTGTCAAAAAGCAGCTCCGCCTTCTTCCGCTCGAGGTTGTCCATAATCTGCTTCGTCAGCTTGCTCTCCTTGGACTGGTTGATCATCGACGCTTGCGTCCGCTCTCGGGGTCCATTCAACGTCTTCGCTATCGCCATCCCCTGCGCAGCACCACGACACAAGAACCTCGTAAAACAAAAAACAAGAATCGCCAGATGTTCAACACGCAATCTCTTCGCAACCGTACCCGCTTCTCCTTCGCAGCACGCGCCACCGCATCCTGCAGACTCTTCTTCAGACGCGCATAGTCGACATCTTTCCGCCTCAGCTGCGCCTTGTACGCCGTCTCCACGCCTTGCAGCCTGCAGTCCCAACAACAACATCAGCTCAAACCCTTACAAAACTACAAGCAGCTCCCTCCCACCTTGCACAATTGACCTCGAGCGCCTTCTTCTCCACCTGCAGCGTCTTCCTCTCCGCTTTCAGCGCCTGCTCCTTGGCCTTAAAGACATTCTCCTTCTGCGCGCTGTTCTGTCTGAGCGTCTCCAGGTCCGTCGTGAGCGTCTGCACGATTTGATTCCTGCGCTCCAGCAGCTTCTCCGTCCTGCCCAAGCTCTCGCTCAGCCGGTTCTGGTGCTCCAGCTCGCGGTCGCGCACGTAGAGCAGGTAGCTCACGAGGTCCAGCAGCCCGCGCACGGCCGCCTCCGCCTCCTCCGCCTGCTGGTTGTCCTGCAGCAGCGCGCAGAGCTTGGCCAGATCCAGCGAGCA
>JAHWLF010000887.1:0-10505 GCA_024679295.1 Phytophthora parvispora
CGCGTCCTCGAAGGTCAGCGAGGCCGACTCGCCCTCGTACTCGGGCAGCCAGTCGCTGTCGTCGCCGTCGTCGTCCTCCGAGTCCACCCAGCGCAGCAGCGACGACATCATCCCGCACAGAGAAAGAGAGAGTAGCTCCCCAGCCCCCAAGCAAGATTTCTTCAGAGTGTCCGCCAGCGGTCTCCACATCATCAGATTGGACTGCATAATCAGAATCAGAACGTCGCTTCTGATTGGACGAGCCACTTCAACGGGTGCCTTTGCTCGGACATGCATCACCATTTTGACTCGATCACTTGAGAGCCTCTCAAGACCGACGGTGCAGCGCCGCAAGGAGTTAGACGAGAAGAAGTAGGACAGAGCGTTCGAGACCCATGATCAAATGGCGGGGTGGCTGGCAGGGATGCCCAAAGGAGTCGCCGCGAAGGCCGAGAACTCTGCTCAGTTGCCAAAGCCGTTGGAGAATACAATCCCTTCAAAACACTGGGTATCCGAAACTACGAATGCTCCTCAACACTCGCTTTCTAACAAGTTCGAGGTTTTTGCCAACAACTGCCAAGACCCTGGCGGCATGTTTAAGTGCTTCAAGCTGATCCCCGCAGTAGCGGGGGTTATAAAGTTTGAGTACGAAACTTTCATGAAAGCAGCCAAGAGTAGTGAGGAGGCCTACGCCCACTACTTTCTGTGGCACAGCTACTCGGCGTACTACAAGTCTCAATATCCCACGTGGGTTAGCAAGCTGATTGACTTGCTCACATGAGGTGGTTTGGTGGGGGCAGTCGCACACAGCACGGTTGACGATTCGTAGCTGAGCGAAAGGATCTTTTTTTCCTCACGAGCGCATTATTGAAGGCAACCTTGTCCCTGCTTCACTGTCAACACATTTCACCTGTACTCAGCGACTTCTGTGCGTTACGCTCCCTCCACAGAGGAATTGTATCAATTCAACACATGCGCGTCCTTGGATCCAAACCATGATGGCAACTCTGGTCGGCAACGTGGTCACGAGTCCCCACTGGCAAGTGGTCGTTCACTTGACCGGGCATTGGTCCTGACAACTTCAACTTACGGTACACGTCCGAATCCTGATTTCGCACTTAACCGAGACTAGGCTACACATTTGTCGGCAAAAAATACATATCCTTTCTTCAACGGAGCCGCAGAACTCGGAGCAGCAGCCATGGGGGGCCGGCAGCACACGTCGCGCGTGGTGTTCGCCATCTTCTTCTTCATCGGCATCGGGTCGTCGCTGCCCTGGAACGTGTTCATCACGGCGCAGGCCTACTTCCAGCGGCGGCTGGCGGGCACCTCGTACGAGGACTCGTTCCTCAACTGGTTCAGCATGGCCTTCAACGTCAGCACACTCATGACGATGCTCGTGCGCACGGCTGTGATCGCAGAGCGCATGGCGGGCGCCGTGCGCACCGTCTTCTTCTCGCTCATCGTCATCATGGGCGTCATCTTCGTGCACTGCGCCTGGACGCGCATGCCCGAGTTCAACGGTAACGTTACGCTCTTGACATTGAATGACAGTGCAATGGTGCTCTAATTTGTGTGGGTTTATTGTGGGTTTCTAGGCTACTCCTTCTTCCACACGACCATGATGAGCATCCTGCTGGTGGCCTGCGCGTCGACGCTCATGCAGGAGGGCCTGCTGCGCATTGTGGCGACGTTCCCGCCGCAGTACACGCAGGCGGTGGTGAGTGGCCAGAGCTTCGCCGGGTTGGCGGTGTCGCTGTCGAACTTCATCATTCTGTGGGCGGGTGAAGACGACGCGAGGATGTTCCACGGACTGCATGCCAATGCAGACCTGTGCGCGTTCTTGTACTTCGTGCTGGTGTTCATCACGCTCGTCCTGTGTCTGCTGTCGTTCGCGGTGCTGACGAGGATGACGCTGTTCCGCCACTATCAGAGCGTCGACCACCCTGGACACCACCAGAAAGAGTACTTTGACGATGCGTCGAGCGAGGCGGATACGGTTGACACCTTGGACGCTTCACCACGCAAACGATTGCTGGACGAGGAGGATGGCGGCGAAAGAGCACGAGAAAGTAAGGTGGACATGCTGGAGATCGCCTTTAAGATCAGGTCTTACGCAGCTGCGACGTTCTTCATCTTTATCGTGACGCTCGGCGTCTTCCCTGGTATCACGTCGGCGATCAAGTCCGTGCATCCTGAGAAGGGGCTCTTCTTCGACAAGTTGTTCACGCCGTTCACGCTCATCCTGTTCAACACATCGGACTTCGTGGCGCGTTTGTCCGCGTCGTGGTGGCCCGAGCTGGGACAGAAGAAGGTGCTGCTGGCCAGCCTGGCCCGACTAGTCTTCTTCCCGCTGCTGATGCTGTGCAACCTGCAGAACAAGTCGCACGAGGCGATCACGACTGTGATCTTCCGCAGCGACGTGCTGGCCATGCTGTTCATGGCCGGCTGCGCCTTCTCCAACGGACTGTTGTGCACGCTGGCGTTCATGGAGTACCCAGACCTGCTCCGCACGAACGCAGAGAAAGAATTGGGCGGCAGCATCATCTTCTTTGTGCTGTCCATCGGCCTCACTGCCGGCTCGCTCATGTCCTTCGTGCTGCGCGCCATGTTGAAGCCATGAACTAAAAAATTGCATACATGGGTACAAACGGATACACAAAAACTGAATCTAAAAATTTAAGTGGTCACAAAAATACATTGGCGAGCATGGCGTCGAAGCTCGAGTACCTGCAGCGCTACATGTCAGGCGGCGGCGACGGTAGGCGCCCAACGCCCCTCTTTCCCGCTTATTCATACACCCAAGACACTAACGCAACTATTGACGCCTTTTTCCTGCTGCTGTAGACGCCGCGGACGCTGAAAAGAAGAAGAAGAAGAAGGCCAAGAAGACCAAAAAATCCAAGGCCTCCTCCGCGCTGGGCACGCGCGTGGTGGACGCGGACGACGCGTGGGAGCAGTCGGCGCCCAGTCGCGAGGCCATCGAAAAGAAGTGGGAGCTGGACGCCGCAGAGGACGAGCAGCCGCTCGTGGTGGCGGCGGACGGCGAGGAGCTCGTGGACCCGCAGGATCTGCCGGTCTACGTGGACTCGGACCGGTACCTGGACGAGTTCCGGGGCAAGCATAAGAAGAAAGATGACGGAGACCTGTCGCCACCTCGGAAGAAGACGGGGAGTGGACGTCGTCGGGGTGAAGACAATGACGGGGATGAGTCTCCTCCTAGAAGACGGAGAAGTGACGACGCGTCTCCGCCCAGGAGACACTCGGGGGGTGACAAGAGGGAGAATAGGAGGCGGAGGGAGGATAGCGACGAAGATGCATCGCCACCGAGGCGACAGACACGCGATGGGCGTCGCGGAAAAGAGGAGGATGCCTCCCCGCCACGACGATCGCGTGGCGGGCGTGAGGACGACGCGTCTCCGCCTCGTCGGCGCGCAGAGAAGAAGGATTCATCGCGTGCTAGACGTAGTGGTGAAGGGGACGACGCCTCTCCTCCTCGTCGAAGCAGAGAGGACTCGTCGAGAGGAAGACGGGAGGTTGACGACGATGTGTCGCCACCTCGCCGCCGCTCCAGTAAAGCTGAGTCGCCGCGGCGCACGCGAGACGAAGACAATGACGATGCATCGCCTCCTCGGCGTAGTTCCAGCAAGGTGGGATCAGGTCGGCGTGCTCGTGACGAAGATAGCGATGACGCTTCTGCTCCTCGTCGTGGCATGAAGAATGAAAGACAGTCTCCGGTTGTCGAGCGAAGGCCGACCTCCGTGAAAGATGAAGATGCTTCACCCCCAAGGAGATCCCGCAGAGATGAAGCACATGTGGCAAGAGATGATCGGAAACGCCGTCAATCACCTCCTCCATCGCCTCCTGCACCCGATCGTCAGCGGCGCGTTGATTCACTTGGTCGGGATATTCCTCCCCCCTCTAATCGTAGTGCAAAACGTTCCCCATCGGCTTCTAGGAATGCAGTCTCGAGTGGGCGTCGTGACAGAAGACGAAGCAGAAGCAATAGCCGTCGCCGTGGCCGAGATCGTGATCGTGATGCAAGTGCTTCTCCCCAAAGAGGAAAAGAGCGTAGAAGCCGTAGCCGATCACCACGCTCTCACCGTCGTCGCGCTAGTCGTTCACCTTCCGCGCGACGCCAACGTTCGCCACGAAAATCAACACGATGGGGATCACCGCGTCGAGGAGAGCCCACCCGCCGGCGTAGTCGTAGCCGCAGCCGTGGACGACGTCATTCTGAATCTCCGCCTCGCCGTTCGCGTTCTCGCTCACGTTCCTACACACCCAAGCACCGTTCTTCTAGGCGCGACTCTGTCGACATTAAGACTGAAAAATCTGCTGACCACGACCGGCGTAGGGATTCGCGCGCAGCTTCGACTGAAAATGTTAAGAGTGAATCACGGAGAAAAGAGGCACGAAATGGTGACGCGGACAAGGTGAAGGTGGAAACCAAATCCACGGCCGATGAAGGCAAGGAAGAGAAGAAGGCTGGTTTGTTTACTGCTGCTGAGTTCGAACATCAGCGGAAAATCGCAGCGAAGCGCAAAGATTTATTGCGGGGTGTTGATGCTTCTGAAATGGGGGCCAATGCCGAGACGGTGTATCGTGACAAGCGTGGTCGTAAGCTGGACATGCTGAACGAGATGGTTCGCCAACAAGAAATATTGGACGGCAAGCGGAAGCGTGAGGAGCGCGAAGAGTACGAGTGGGGCACAGGTGAGGTGCAGAAGCGTGAACGGAAGTCTCAACAGGAGCTGCTGGAGCAGATGAAAGAGACGCCATTTGCCCGCCATGAAGATGATGAGGAGCTTGAACGTAAACGTCGTGAACGCGTTCGGGCTTTCGACCCTATCAACAGCAAGGTTTTCCAGGAGGACCCTCTGGCTGAAGGAAAAAGCAAGAAAAAGAAGAGCAAGAAGGACAAAAAGAAGGCTAGCAAAGCGAAGCCGAAGTACGCAGGGCCCCCTGCTCCACCCAACCGCTTCGGAATTCTACCAGGTTACCGCTGGGATGGTGTTGTTCGCGGTACAAACTGGGAAGAAAAGATAATGATGCGGCAAAATGCCAACACGGCCGTCAGCGAAGAGGCTTACAAGTACGCCGTTGCGGATATGTAAGGAAGCAATACGCACACCCCAAGAGGAGATAAATCAATGCGGTTACTGGTTAAACGAGATTGTACTTCGGACTTCACTGTTTGTAGCTAGGATGTGGGGGACACGGTAGTAACTTTGGCCGCGCTGCGCGTTTGAAGCGTTTTACGCATTCTTGTAGGCTTCGTACAGATCAATCACCCGTTGGACATCGCGCTTGCAGCCCAAGAAAATGGCCGAGCGCTCGTGAATATCCGTCTGCAGCAAGTAGAACGAAACAAAAAGTTAGCCTGCTGTTTAGATCAGTCAAAAGCACAGCGCAGACGTACCGGGATGAGATCAAGAATGCGCTTGGTGCCGGTAGTCGCCATGCCGCCAGCTTGCTCCACAATGAAGGACATGGGGTTCGCCTCGTACAGAAGACGCAGCTTGCCATTCTTGCTCTGGAACCACATACTACGATTTAGCCACAAAGCATATCCAAGGACGGATCAAACCTGAGCACGCGCTTTACCTTGGCATCCGCAGGGTACAGGAAGATGCCGCCATAGAGAATGGTACGATGCACATCGGAGACCATACTGCCGACATAGCGAGCAGCATACGGCTTCGGCTTGTTCTTGCATTCTCGGACGAACTCCTTCGTCGCGCGATCCCAGTGAGCCGAGTTGCCTTCGTTGCACGAGTAGATCTGCCAACACGACCACAACCCGTTAGCCTTCGCCTCCTCCACTTGATCTAGCACGCAAGCTGCCTTACCGTCTTCGGTTCATCGGGGATGCGAATGTTCTTTTGAGACAGCATAAAGGCGCCGATTGTTGGGTCGAGCGTGAAGCAGTGCACGCCCTTGCCCCACGTGATCACCAACTGTGTCGAGCTGCCGTACATGCAGTAGCCAGCCGCCGCGAGCTTGTGACCGGGCTGGAGAATATCCTTGTATCCGCCCTCGGACGTGGCGTCACGCTGGTAAATGGCGAAAATGGTTCCCGTCGAAACATTGCAATCGATGTTGGACGAACCGTCCAGCGGGTCGAAGGCAATGCAGTACTTGGCTGCACAACAACATCGAAAACAACGTCAGATCTGCCCCAGAAGATCAAACACACTGTCGACTCACTTCCGGTGGAGTCGCTCTTGACGACAATCGGCTCCTCCTCCTCTTCCGACACCATCACCTCGATCTTGGTGGAGAACTTGAGCGAGTTGACGAAGATGTCGTTGGACAGCACGTCCAGCTTCTTCACTTGATCACCCGTGGCATTCTCCGATCCATCCAGACCATACAGCCCGGTCAAGCCAGCACGACGCACCGAGCTGGCGATGACCTTGCAGGCCAACTCGATGGACGTGAAGAGCACGCTGAGATCCGCGTTGCCCTGGATCTCCTTCTCGGCCAGGATGAAGCGCGAGAGCGTGATGGGGTTCGAGTGATCCACTTGGGCGGCCATGCTGGGCAAATGCACTGCTGGACGGTCGCAACGCGTCTGACGTTGCAAATCGAGGAATGGCCTTGAAGCCGACGGGCTCAGGTCCAAGCGTTTAGGGCTCCGAAGCTCTGCCCGTGACAATGGGTTTGTCACCGAGCTCGGCTGCGAGTTGAAGTGCGTGGCTCGCTCGTGCCGTCGTGAGGTTCCTGTGGTTCCGAAGGCGAAGGCAGTTCGGTTCAACATGGATTTGCTTAGTTACTTTATGGAAAACTTGTCCGTGCAAGTGGAGGTGTCGGTCGCTGGGTTCTCGGACCGACGCTGGGTGCTGCTGCTGCCGCCTATGCCTGGCTGTACTCCTTGTACAGGTCGATCACGCGCTGCACGTCGCGCTTGCAGCCCAGGAAGATCGGCGAGCGCTGGTGGATGTCGGTGGGGATGAGGTCCAGGATCCGCTCCGTGCCGGTCGTGGACATGCCGCCAGCCTGCTCCATGATGAAGGACATGGGGTTGCACTCGTAGAGCAGACGCAGCTTGCCGTCCTTGCTCTTGTCGCTGCCCGGGTACAGGTAGATGCCTCCGTACAGGATCGTACGGTGGATGTCGGACACCATACTGCCGACGTAGCGCGCGGCGTACGGCTTGGGCTTGGTCTTGCACTCGTCCACGAAGGCCTTGGTGGCGCGGTCCCAGTGCGCATAGTTGCCCTCGTTGCACGAGTAGATGGCCTTGGGCTCGTCCGGGATGCGGATGTCCTTCTGCGACAGGATGAAGGCGCCGATCGTCGGGTCCAGCGTGAAACAGTGCACGCCCTTGCCCCACGTCAGCACCAGCTGCGTCGAGCTGCCGTACATGCAGTAGCCCGCCGACACCAGCTTGCTACCAGGCTGCAGAATGTCCTTGTATCTGCACACAGAAGAATTACCATTAGAACACTATTTCAACATCATAGCTGCAGCTGTGTGTGTGTGAGTGCTTACCCGCCCTCGGAGGTGGCGTCGCGCTGGTAGATGGCGAAGATGGTGCCCGTGGACACGTTGCAGTCGATGTTGGAGGAGCCGTCCAGCGGGTCGAAGGCGATGCAGTACTTGGTGCCGCCGGACTCGTGGTCCACGACGATGGGCTTCTCCTCCTCCTCGGAGACCATGACCTCGATCTTGGTGGAGAACTTGAGCGAGTTGACGAAGATGTCGTTGGCCAGCACGTCCAGCTTCTTCACCTGGTCGCCCGTCGAGTTCTCCGAGCCGTCCAGGCCGTAGAGCCCCGTGAGGCCGGCGCGACGCACCGAGCTGGCGATGACCTTGCAGGCCAGCTCGATGGACGTGAAGAGCACGCTCAGGTCGCTGTTGCCCTGGATCTCCTTCTCGGCCAGGATGAAGCGCGAGAGCGTGATGGGGTTCGAGTGGTCCACGGGGGCGGCCATGGCGACAGAGCGGCGAAGGAGAGGAGGGGGAGTGTGGAGGAGGTGGCGGTGCGTCCGACGGAGCAGAATCTGGAATGCCATGGGCTGAACCGGAGGCGGCGGCGCGAGTTGAAGTGCTGCGAGTTCGAAGTGAGCCCGGTGACGTCCGCGGTGTCATGCAGCCTCGGAAATCGCCTCGAAACTAGGACGGGTGTCCTGGATGGGCGGTACCACGAGGACAAGTGTCCGAATTGGAGCGTGAGATGAGGATTTCGTCCTGGATGAAGCGGAAACAGATGGCGCAAGTACGTGGTCGACAGATGATGGAAGAAGGTCATTGAGATTCTTACGCCGGACTGCTACAGACTGCGCTTGGCTTAGTACTGCTGGCCGTACTGCTTGTAGAGCTCGATCACGCGCTGCACGTCGCGCTTGCAGCCCAGGAAGATCGGCGAGCGCTGGTGGATGTCCGTCTGCGGGAGACAAAGGCAAATGTTAGCTCGGATGTTGTTGATGTGCTGCACCAGGTCCGCGATCGGACGTACGGGGCACAAGTCCAGCACGCGCTCCGTGCCGGTCGTGGACATGCCGCCGGCCTGCTCCATGATGAAGGACATGGGGTTGCCCTCGTACAGGAGGCGCAACTTGCCTTCCTTGTTCTGCGGGTTTGACACGGGTGGTTGGTTAGTCGCCTAGGGTTGTTGAGCAGGTTTGATCCATGACCCACGGCACTTACCTTGTCACTGCCCGGGTACATGTAGATGCCGCCGTACAGGATGGTGCGGTGGATGTCCGAGACCATGCTGCCCACGTATCGGGCGTTGTACGGCGTCGGCTTGTTCTTGCATTCGTCCACGAACGCCTTGCTGGCGCGGTCCCAGTGGGCGTAGTTGCCTTCGTTGACCGAGTAGATCTGTGCACAAGGCATGATGCGTCGTGTAAGTATTTGCGCATGGCAAGTGCCTGGGTGGGTCGAGCTCTCGCGTACCGTCTTGGGGTTCTCGGGGATCTTCATGTTCGCGTTAGACAAGATGAACGCGCCGACGGTCGGGTCGAGGGTGAAGCAGTGCACGCCCCTGCCCCATGTCAGCACGAGCTGAGTGGAGCTGCCGTACATGCAGTAGCCTGCGGCGACGAGCTGGTTGCCAGGCTGAAGGATGTCCCGGTAGCTGCAGCGTGGTGGTTAGTCAGAAACACAAGACAGTCGGTATGCAGGCGTGGAGCTTACCCGCCCTGGAGCGCACGGTCGCGGTGGTAGATACCGAAGATGGTGCCCGTCGAGACGTTGCAGTCGATGTTCGACGAGCCGTCAAGGGGGTCGAAGGCGATGCAGTACTTGGCTAGAGTTTCATGCCCAAACAAGCAGATTGTAAGCTTTGGGGTAAGCTGTCAGCAGTCGCGAAAGGTACGAACTCACTTCCGCTCGAGATGTTGTCCACGCACACAGGCTCGACTTCCTCTTCGGAGACCATGACCTCGATCTTGGTCGAGAACTGCAATGCACCAGCGCCATGTGACAAGGTCAGTATGCGATGATCGCACCCGATCAGCATTCACACTACGCACCTTCAACGAGTTGATGAAGACCTCGTTGGCCAGGATGTCGAGCTTCTTCACTTGATCACCCGTGGCGTTCTCCGATCCATCGAGGCCGTACAGCCCCGTCAAGCCAGCACGACGCACCGAGCTGGCAATGACCTTGCAGGCCAACTCGATCGAGGAGAAGAG
Source organism: Phytophthora parvispora (assembly GCA_024679295.1). Classification (NCBI taxonomy): domain Eukaryota; phylum Oomycota; class Peronosporomycetes; order Peronosporales; family Peronosporaceae; genus Phytophthora; species Phytophthora parvispora. Next base: position 9,627 of record JAHWLF010000887.1, read on the forward strand.
CACGCTCAGGTCGGCGTTGCCTTGGATCTCCTTCTCGCCGAGGATGAAGCGGTTGAGCGTGATGGGGTTCGAGTGGTCGACCTCGATAGCCATGGTGGAGTCGAAGGTGGAGATGAAGGTGAAGATAGCAAGGAGGAGGTCTTGGGCGGACGAGTGCGTGCTGCAGCGCGAAATGCGGAATGGCGTTGAATGGCGAGGCAGTTCTCAAACCGCACGCGGTGATGTTGTTTTGTCAGGGGTCGAGATATCCACCGCCAAAAAGCACCAGTGACACTCGTGAAGGGTGACAGGCGAGCTCCTTCAATGCGGAGGATGCCGATCACCACGCGGACCGCCGGTGGATTGCCACGATGAGGTAAACTGCAACCGCTACGCAAGGCGCTTCGTCGGTGGCACATAAACATCGGAAAGTGGCCCGTCATCGGAAGGTGTTCACGATGCACTGCAGTCTGCAGTTGATCGACTTCACTCAGACCCAGCCATTCACAGCTTCACCGAATCTCGCTTCAACTCGTTCAACACGGCAAGACTAGCAAGCCCAACGCGTTATTGCCAAGTAAGCTACGTAAGCATCTTACCGACGTTCCGGTGTTGGCACTGGTCAGGAGACGAGCGGTATCCCGACCAAGATGAAGAAGCAAGAGCGCTAGTAGCTTCGTATTTCCTTCTTCTGTTTTTTTTTGTTTTTTGTTTTGTTTATTTCTACTCGTAGCTCACGTCCAGAAGCAGCTCAGCCACGTGCGGAGCAGGTATGAAAACCCCGCGTCCCGACACAACATCCAGGCGAGCTCCAGACCCCCACTCTCTATGCTCGAGAGCGAGCGGGCCCTACCTAAGCTAAAAGCTGGGCTCGCTTACAGCTTGTTCATGGAGGCGATG
>JAHWLF010000889.1:0-10497 GCA_024679295.1 Phytophthora parvispora
CGCGCGTGCCCGTCTCCAGGTTCAGCGCCTTGAGCCCCGCCGCGAAGATCTCGTCGAACGAGGCCTCGCCGTTCACCGCCAGCTGCCGCTTCTGCTCGGCGTCGCGCACGTTCACGCCGAAGGCCTCGCTGCGTCAGAAGCAATAAAATAAAATATGTTAGTCGGTGGAAAAGATGACGACGGCGCTTTATCTGGCTTGTAGGGGGGTATGGAGCGCGAGACTCACGTGAGGCGGGTCAGCGCCGCGTCCACTTCTTGGGCATCCACGCCCTCGCGCGTCTTGAGCGCGTCCACCCACGCCAGCGCGTTGAACAGCGTCGCCTTGCTGGCCTCGTCCATTGTCGTCACCACAAAGTGAATCAAATTCTCCCCTTCGATTCTCGAACCAAAAACTCGTTGAGCGCGCTGATTGGTGGAAAGCGTATCCATTCGCAGTCGACCAATCACAGACCGACGTATCGAAAAGATCGGAGCACTTCAACTATTGACACATGGCTACATTTGGGTTTTAGTAGCGAGATGGAGGAGGAGGCGGTGGCGGCGAATGAGGCGGCGATCCAGGAGCGGCGCCACGAGATCCGAACCAGTTTGAGGGCCGTACAGAACTCGCTGAGAGAAGCTGGGGCCGTGACGGATGGATACAGCAGCGCGTACCTGCTGGAGTCCACCACTGCGCACTGGGACAGCCTCCCGTCCGGCGCACTGTTCCGTCGACAGGCAGAGCTCGTGCCCAACGAGGTTCTGGCTCGCTCTGCTGCACTCCGCTTCGACTTTGACGCACCTGACGCTGTTCGGTATCGCTGGAGAGCGACGCCATTGGGCGAGGACAAGTGTCGTCGCATTTGGAGGCTGTTCGATGCGGACGAGGACGAGGTGTGGACCCATCGAGAGTTCCTCGAATACATGGCGGCGTTGCAGTGCTCGCCGGCCTCGCCCGAGATGAAGGCGTTTGAGGATTATGCAGAGGTCTGGAGGATGTACATGAGCGACATGTGCGAGCTGGACGAGGACGGGAGCCTCACGTTCGACGGCTTCGTCGTCCACCGGGAGCTCATTGAAGACGAACAGCCTTTGGCGCGAGATCTGAGACTGTTGGGTATTTCGTTGGAGTGGGAGGAACTGGAGAGGGCTGAGAGGATTAAGCAGCTTTTTGATGAGTATGTGGACGATCCGTCGGGGAACGTGACGGCCAAAGCTGCGCAGTACTTGCTGGCAGAGATTGGATTCGCGCTGACAAGTGAAGAGACGACGGAAACCATTGAGAGGAGGTACCAACTTGAGCGCTGCCTTCGGTTTGTGCACCAGTTGAAGCGTACGTTGCGGCTGTTCGGGTACCGCCAGAAATCGACGCTACGATTTACGAATGAAGGTCTAGGGAAAGATGAACGCGGTCATGTCGACGAGGAGTCCAAGATCTGCAGGGCTGGACTGCTGAGCCTTATGTTCTCGTCATGGGTCCCCGCAGTGAAAACGGTGAGTGGTTGTTCTTGTGTCGCCATTATTTTACCAGCCTGGTGGTTTTGCTTTCCCTTAAAAACATTTGGCATGTATGTGGTGTTGGCAAAAGCGCTGGCGGAGGTTCTTTCTACAGTGTCGATTGCAGTCATTTTGTGCATTGAGACGCCTCAAGCGGCGAGCTCACTGGATCTTTACGTGTATTCGCCAAGCTGCAGCTACTGGATTGTTGTCTTCGAACTTTTTACAGTCTCGTACTCCTGGAGCCGATCGTGGAGACTACCTGCTTAAAGTGGATGTTGGACCCAAGTTTTCTACTACCGCAACAGTTCACCTTACATATAACTCGGATGCTGACTGTAAGTGGAAGCATTTGTTCAGATTAGTGTTGACAAAGCTAATGCAATTCGGCGTTGTGCATGAATAGCTGCTGCTGCACTCCATGAGCTAAAATATTTGGAACGAGGCGCTGAGTGTTTCCTGTACATTGACTTCACTTGTCGAAATGGCACCAAAGGTTCGTTCGCTAGAATTTTTCGTGTACTTATTCAGTACAGTAACATTATGGTATGCTGCGTTGGTAGATAGCGATGGACAAATGTTGGTTGAGCGGCTGACATGGTTTATTGGTGAGTTCTTTCGAGAGCACATAGAGACACTGCCGTACTTTCACCGATGGTTTGTCACGCTGCCAACAAAAATCCAACTGCGCTTGGGACCAACAAGCAGCGGGGCTGCTGGAACATCAGCGATGGTAGTTCGTCTTGTGATTCTATTTACTGGTAAGATGGACCTGTATCAAGTGATGCAGACGCTGGGCTTGCCGTCATCGATGCAGTTTGACCACCTCATCCAGCGATTTTCTCTGCGCTGGCTGTGCAGCCACTCTTTGGAGGATCTCCTAGTCACCAAGAATTTCAACCTTGGGACTCAATGGTCTTGTCGGACTCAAATGGATTTGCGGTTGAATCGGCAAGCGTGGGCACAAATTTTTGACCAGGTCGCTCACCAAATTGATGCGGAGTTGGCACATGAGCGCGAAGATGCCGAGTATATAGCTCAAGTGAAGGCTGAGCGTGAGCAGAAGAAAAAGAAGTCAGTGGTGCCGAACTTACGGCGTCAATCGAAGCAGACTCGATCCAGTCAACCAGGCAATCAGCACGACGCAGAGCTATCAAATGCAGGCAACAGGATTGAGCGTCGTCAAACAATGTGGATCAGATCTCTTCGACGTTTATCGCTTGCACTCAAGCATTCGCAACAACTGAGCTCGACTTGGGCGTTTGCCAACTTGGGAACGGCATTCCGGGAAAACCAATGGTTTTATAGTGTTCTCTCTCCTCAATGGTATGAAGTGCTCAAGCGAGTGCTAGAAACTCCGGGCGGTCTGGCCGCGGAGTGGAAAGCAGCGGGGGAATCGTTGCGAGCCGAATTTTCTGAGACCAACTATGCGAAGGCTGGGGCGTCTCGTCCTGCCCTCGGACACCACATAACGTCACGGGCGACAGGGTCCTCTACAGAGTTTACTCTTGCACCCTTATCAACAGCAGCGACGAAAGCCCCGCCAAGTGCGAGACTGGCGGAGCCGCCAAAGCTCACAGCACGGCAAAGCCATATTCAGCATGAGTCGAGCCAACCGACCAGCCGCATGGCCGAAGCACCCGAGGAGAAAACGACGGAAGACCTGTTGCTGGAGCTCTACGATTTGTGTGCTCGGCACCTACAAGGAGCCCACGTCGTGCGAGCTGAAGCTGGCACGAGTGGGGTCACATGTGTGCTTGAAGGCTGGAATATCTTCAGCTTGCTGCCGAGAATTCACCAAGGTCAGCTTGTGAAGAAGGTTTCCTTGATTCGATCGGGCACGTTCTCCTCGCGGCAGCCGCTTTCCAGCCGAAGCATCACGGGGCTGTAGAACTATTGTATCGACTCCAGAGCTTACAACAAAAAAGACAAGGGACACGACACGATGAGGCTACCAGGCACTGGTAGATCAGGTTGTATTCTCAACAGAACTATCAAATCCGATAGATAGTTGGTGCTGCCCTGGTAAGACAAGACATACAAAACCCAGGGTGTTTCACTTCATCATCTCTACCTCTCGTTGTCAGATGCACAAACTACTACTGCACTCGTAGTACTACTACTACGGATTACAAGCAGTGTCCTTAGCAACAGAGCAGCCCCAGCGTGCACGATGCTCCTGCTGAGATTCGTGCTTCTCCGACAAACCGGGACGAACTCCGTATCAACGCAAAGTAGCAGCGAGACGGTGTTGGTCCTGCGAGTAAATTTTTGAGCCGGCAGACTCTGTGGTCTCGGAGATCAATCGGTATGGAATATGCGGATATGCAGAGTGTTGGAAGGCGGATGGTCAGTGTAACTATGACAAAATGTAATGCTCACAGAAGGAGGAGAGACCAAAACGGTCCTCGCTCCTTTCACGAAGTACGGAATAAGTTATCTTCACTCCATCGCCCGCGCGCGTTGCACGCTACAGAATACGCATCAACGGAAACTTAAAACGCAAAGTGCGCCAGGCACTTGGCCACCGGCAGCTCTTCGTCCTAGCAAGGCAAAATCGATACTGAACGGCTCAAGGAGCCAGCGGCACTTCCATTGGACACGAGGCGCGCTCGGTTTTCACTTGTAATTTGTATGTCGCGACCGCCTCAGATGATTGGTCAGTCTTTGCACTTTTTGATTGGCCAAAATAACAAGCGATCTGATTCGTAGAAAAGAGAATGTAAACTTTACACGTTTGGTTTACACTTTTGTTACGCGCCATGGCGGAAGATCGGCTGCAGACACTCGACGTCGACGTGTCCGTGCAGGCCCCCACCCGCGCGGATGCTCCGATCCAACGCGGTGACCATCAATTAATCGCTGTATGCGACACAAGCCGCGTCGTTGCGATCGCCAACGGCCGCTTCGTCGACTTGTACGGCGCCAGCAACAACAGTTTACACCCGTTCACGTTCCTGCACCAAATATCGCTCGGAGACCACATAGCGCGCCCCCACAGACCGCTTTTTGGCAGGCAATGCAACAGCGATGAACCTGACTGGAGTGTGGTGGTGGCTACGTGCGTGGCGTTCCCTGTGCCTGGTTTCCTGCTAGTCGGCGCTTTCGTGGGAGTTCCAGAAGCCGAAATTTCGGGAGACGGTGACGCTGTTGAACCGGCCAGAACGACTTTGCTGCTTGGGTTCCGGTTGTACGCGGGGTCGGTGTCTCAGTTTGTTGGCGCTGTGGGTGGTACCACCCCTCGGCAGGTGGCAACGACTGTGCAGGTCCATTTCAGCTTCGTGGAACCGGTCGTGGGGGGTGCGGGGAGGGGTATTCGGGGTCTGCAGCCTTCTCGGCGTGAGATGACGCCTGACGGGGGATCGGTTGATATGCTGTTTGAAGACTCGAATATGGTTGGCGTGTTTAATTGGAGAGAGCGGTTTAGTGACCGACAGGTTTGTGTGGCGAGCTTAAAGCAGCGACCGGAAAAGCTGGTGGTGGCAGAACGCAGCAGTGATGGACGATACCTTCTTGTTGGCGACGCTGCAGGGAGACTGTCGCTGCTGGACTTTAGAGGTTTTCCGTGGAATGGGTATGAAATGTCTTCGGAAGCGCAACAAGTACGAGGCAAGCGGCTCGAACTTGGTGTTTGTTCTCGCTCCGGGGTGATAACGCGCGATAACCCGTTCGAGCATGTGCGGCTTGTGCATACAGCAGCAGAATCCGAATGCAATTGCGCCTGTACAAGTCTTTGTTGGTGGGTTTGCGGTACGCGCGATGAACAGAAACAGTTTGTATTTGCTGGCAAGCAAGACGGGTCTCTAAATGTACGTATCTGGTTTATTTGCCGAGTCTATCGTGATGAAAGTTAACTGGTGGCTGGGGTTCAAAATCGCACAGGTGTTCAAATTCATCAAAGAAAACAACGAGATTGATTCCAGAGTGCAGCTCAAATTGATTCGGGTTCGTCGAGGCGTGTATGCTACTTCGAAGTATATCTTTTTACACCACTTACCGATACGTGTTCGCTTGTGTTATTGCGCTACGTTAGATATACCCAGGGTTAGCTTCGGGCACTCATGATGCAATGCAAGGCATTTCAATGCCAGTGCGGATTTCAGACGCAGCAACGGACAATAATTTCTTTGAGTTTTGTACAGTTTCGGAAATGCGATGGAGGACTTGGCGAATAAAGGTTGAAGGTTCGCCCAAACGAACGCGTATGCTTTGGCCGTCGCTGAAAGAATCGCTCAGTTTCCCTGCGTTCGCAGTATGTTTACTATAACGCTGTAAGTATGTGATACAACAGATTCATGCTGACTAAAGTGCGTGTGTTGCTATCTGCAGCTTCGGGTCAATGCGGTCAAAGATATCATCGTACTGTCAAGCTGCGGTAAATTTTCGAAACTTCTCGCCGAAGCGTTGTCAGATTCAACTCCAGTTCATACCGCTCGGTCGCCGATCTGGTTGGTGGTAGCCGATGATCGTCTACAAGTCGTTGGATTGGTGACGAAAAACTCCGTTGTCACAGCTTCAGATTCAGGAAGCAGTTTACATGAGAGGGGCGACTGCCACTTCAGCGATGAACAGAGGAAAGGTGAGGAGATGCAGGAAGAGGTATCAAACGTTGATCACACTGAACGAAACGAAGAGGAGCAGCATCGCTCTGGGCCTACAACAATTCAAGAACGGTACAAACTCCCCCCAATGGAGTGGAAGGCGAGCTCCTCCGCACTACGGGATCAAACCAGCCCGAACAGTCCACCTGGTCAAGGAGGTGACGCGCCAAGGGCGACCCAAATGTCAAAGCTCAGTCGTACCGACTACAACAAGCGAGTTGCTTCCGTCGTGCAGCGTGTCGAGACCTTGAGTGGCGTCATGCAGTCGATGCGAACATCTTTTCATTTGTTTTCAAATGACGTCCAGCAGCATATGAATCTCATTTCGGAACAGCTCGAGGAAGTTAGTCGCCGACGAGTCACGGAAGAAACGGCCCAACCTTCTCGAAGCAGCTGAAGCCGACTCCGCCCACTGGTTGCTCCGTCAGAACACAAGCAGAGGTCATGGAGAAAAGCTACCTTCAAGCCCCAGCCGAAATGGCGCGCTTCGATGCTGGGACTAGATCCCAGGAAGGTTTGGAGAGACCCAATAACCAGACACCTTCGCCCGTGGTCCCGCACGTGGTGGACAAATATGACCCTGATCACCCAGACGCCGACTGGGGAGGCTACGTTCGCCGTTCGGCAAAGAAGCGCTTCTACACAAATCAATCATCTATCAAAGACGTAAGTGTCGTGGGGCTGCTTGACTACCAGTGTTTTAATTAACCAAGCATCTTGCGTAGAATCTAACCTACGACGAGAAAGGTGGCATCATGCCGCGTGATCCGGCCAACAGCTCCTCCACATCAGGAAGGAAACTGTTTGAGCCTAAGCAAAACTCTTCGTACGATCAAGTCCCTGGTATTCCCTTCCAGAGTGCCGTCTATCAAGTAAGCAGGCCTGTACCCAGCATGTTTGATCGAATCTGAGCATTACCGACTTGATTTTGTCTACAGGTTGGTCCAGGGAATAATGTAGGCTGCAGTGACTGGAAAACGTAGGTGGCCACCTGAATAGTTTAGAAAAAAATATCGGGGTTGTTTTCACGCTTTCACCTGCGTGATGCAATGTGAATCTAGCTCGTACGCGTCGCAAGCGTCAATGGAGGCGACACCAAAAGACAACTACGTACTCGGTACACGGCAGAATTCGCAGCACAAACGCCATGTGACCCCAATGGTAAACGCCATATAGATTCTTTCGTTGACGTGGCGTAGACGTCTTCTAACCCAACAACTATCGTGTAGTATGAGCAAGGTCGAGGAGGGCGACAGAACTCAGCACGGGCCCAGTCTCCTTCCACACCGTGGGAAAGTGGCCAAGGCATGTCACCGCCATTAAGTGGGAGTGGTAGCAGCGGGTCGCTATCAGGTCGTCGAATTGATTCGCGTCGATCGCTCCTTGCGGGGATTGGCAAGCTTGTTGCTGCTGAGGACCTCAGTGGAATACTCCCGTGAGTTTGCGAGCACTCTGCATTGTTCGTAAAGTAAAACAAACAATTCTGAACGCGTGGTGAATTCTGCAGGCCCGAGCGACATTTACCAGAAAGCTACACAAACCCTACGTCCAAGACGCTTCTCGCAGAGAACTAGTGAGTGGAGCTTGGCAAACTGAGCGCGGTGATGCAATGAAACTAACCCACATTGTCTTTATTTGTCCTCGTAGTCATGGAACGACGCTAGGTTACACAGGCCGTCGAAACTACTAACGTGCACGTATGGAAAGCGATGAACGAGTTAATCCGCTAACGATTGGAATTTGCTGCGTAAACCCCTCCTTGTGCCATGGTTACATCGAGTGCATGTCGATCCGAAGCGCCAGGAGACTGATGACAGCTCCCAGGAATGAAAGCGCACCTCCGACGAACACAGGTAGCGTGTAGCCCAGCGAAGTCTCCACCAGCGCAGCACCCACCAAGAAATTTAGCAGCTGACCAACGCAATTGGCTGAGTTCACAGCACCAACGTACATACCAACGTGAGCTGAAGTCCCGAACACGTGAATGATGATAGGGACGATGAGCGCGAAAATGGTAGCCTGCGTGATGGCTGTAAGGACCACAATCAGCACATCCAGAGCCACAACCTTCGTGAACGCCATGACCATCAGCAAAGCCTGAGGGATGCACGCTACCGTGATGACCCAACGCGCGCCGATACGATACACTAGGACCGGGAGGACCCACGAATACAGGTAGCCGAGCACGTTGAAGAGCAAATCCGCCAGTCCACCGGCAATCTGAACGCCATTGTTGTAGTATTCTTGGTCCTCCGTGCAGTGTGTTCGTTCGCAGACATCCGCGTCAGTTGAATTGCCGCCAAAGACCTCGATTCCAAAAAACTGACCCTTGTTGCCATTATAGGCTGTAAAGCCAAACTGGATACAGAAAAGTACAAGGCAGTAGATCGCCAACGTGCGAGGCAGCGACTTGAGACCATGATAAATGCAGGAGAACGCTTCACCAATGCGCTTCAAAGTGCTAGGAGCTGTGTCGCCTGAATTCAGCTCCAAGTCCTTCGAGGTCAGAACTTGTTCTTTGGCAAACATGCAGACGGACCCCACGGAAGCCAACATGGTCACTGAGAGCATACCGAGGAACCAACGTAGCGTCAGGTGCGCTGCACCGAAGATGTAGATGTAGCCAGCCACCCAAATCGAACCGAGGGTTGAACTGGCCTGTCCAATGCTTGCTCCTAGCGTTTGTCGATCGCCAGCAAAGTCTGCGATGATGAGGAACGCTGGCGTTTGCACCACATTCACGGTGATATCCATCCATGTGTAAAACAGAATCGTGAGCCAAGCGGTCCATGGACGATTAGTTCCCGAATCACCAAAAAGTTCCCCCAGCTCACGCGTGAACCCCATCAACGTCCAGCACACCGCACTCGTTACAGCACCGTAAATCAAGAACGGGCGGCGACGGCCCCACTTGCACGTGCTACGATCGCTGAGAACGCCGATTGTCGGGGCCACGAGGATGCCCGACAGCGGGCCGACCAGTTGCGTTAGCTGCACGGCAAACCGTGGTAGAAGTGTGCCGAGGTACGGCCCGAGGGCCGCCCATTGTGCCGACCAAGCCATGTTGGTAGCCATTCGAGGCAGAGCAAGTAGCACGAGCATCGCGACTGAGCACCCAATAGTGTGCTCACTTTCTCCGGAGTCGTTGAGGTCGAGATGCGAGAAAGTAGATAATCGGGGTGGGTGTTCTGGCAGCCCCAACGCGATCGGTTCTTGGTGAGGCGGGGACTCAGCAGAATCGTACGTTGGCGTAGTCACTTCCATTTGCGCGGTCATGATGCCGAGGGGCTGGTGCAGGAGATCAACGACGACGGCTTGTTGGCAGATTCAAGAATGACCAGTCTTCAGGAAGCAGAATGCCACACACCCAGCTATCTGGAATGGACACCATGCTTGAAATGTTCAAGTTCAACAACCATTTAGTCTCACAAAGAGACCTGATCGCTATTCACTCGCGCAGGCGTCAGCGAATAATGCAGCAGCACGAAGACAGCAGAACTCATACGCACGCACATTCGATCGGTTATCAGATCCACCTCCCTGTTCCTGCACGCAAACTACAGCACCTTGACACCCCTCGCTCGAGTACTTCAGCAGGATTTCCACCCAGCGTGCCACTAAACCAATATCGTGTACCATCCCGCACTCTCCCATGCTTTTGCTTCCGACCATTATTATACGACTTTTACGCTACGACGCCACGCCACTCCATCCAATCTGCAACGCGCGGAAGTCAACCAAAATGCACCTGTTGAAAGAAAAACTTAGTTTAAGCCGAGACGTTGGGCTTGTTGGACGACCGTTCTCTTGCGTCTCGCATGGCCTGCCGCATCCTCTCCTTCGTCTGTTCCTTCAGTGTCTGGAAAAACGCCATATCATCCTGCAGCTCGACGAGCAGGTCGTGGCCCATGCCGCTCTGCTGGGCCTCTCGGTAGGACCTCCTGAGCCCCTGCAAGACCTCCAGCACGTCCTTGAGGTGGTGCGTGTCTCGATCGCGCTGCTCCGTCATCCTGTGCCACTCCTGCAGCTGCATCTTGGTTTTGCCCAGGCGGATGGACTCCATGAGCTGATCCGTGACCACCGTCCGGCAGTTGCCGCACAATTGTCCATCGGCCGCCACGTTCTGCGTGTACGAGTTGGCGATGCCGCTCAGGATCTCCAGGTCCGTGGTCGGGTTGGCCGAGCTCTTGCCCAGGCTCGGGTTGCTCGGGTACTGCATGGGTAGCACGGGCACGAGCGCCGGCTGGCCGCCCTCGTAGAAGCCCTGCAGCTCGGCGGACGTGACGTTGCCGGCGATTGCCGCCTCGGTCTGCGTCTGAGTCTGCATGGACATGGTGGGCAGCTTCCTCTTGTTGTTCACGACGACCTGCACGTCGCTCTCCGCGGCGTTGCTGGCGCTCTCGTCGTCCTCGGTCTCGTC
>JAHWLF010000890.1:0-10491 GCA_024679295.1 Phytophthora parvispora
CGACCCCAATACCCGATCATACCCGTATACGACCCAGGAAAAAGTCTACCCATAGGAGGCGGAGGGCAATTCGTCTTCCGAATGTCCCCCGTGCTTGCTACTCTACTTTGATTCTCACTTCGAAATTTGTTTTTCACACCTCAAGCGCTCCAGTCCCAACGAACAGCAACGTGCGCCTCTGTGGTGCTCGCGGCGTCCTTCTTGGTCACCAGCTAGACCCTCTCGACGACCGTGGACCCCAACCAGGCCAAGATCACCCGAGAAGCCTCGCTTGGTGCTCCCAGCCAGAGACGCCGAAGGACCTACCACACGGTTGTCGAGGACGAAGACGAGTCGGACGACTCGGAAGAGAGGGGTCTCACTCCGGCGCAAATGACGGAGCTCAAAACTTACGCCATTAACACGTTGAAAATCGATTGGGAGAAAAGCACGGCATCTGCAAGGAAACTACTCAAAGTACGTAGCCAGGTACAACGCGTATCTGACGAAAAACCACGGGTACTAGCAGGTGCTGCGCAATTTGGGGTATTCGTGACTGTCATGGCCTCAACAAGCATCATCCTTCTAGGTTCGCCATAAGTGCATAATTGATCGTCCTCTACTACCCTGAACGAATGTGGAGAACAACGTGTCTTGCGATCCGTAGCAGACACCCACGATAAGCACCATGGGTCTGTGGAACTGGAGCAATTCTGGTACTAAGTGGGATGCTGCTTGATGTCCAGCTCGAGATGGGGCAACAATTTTATTTTATTGTGTACAAAACTGATGTCGTAGCCCGAAGAGATCAATAGATCGAGGCATCGATATGCCTCTCATCTTTAATCTAATGCTGCGTCGATCAAAGAAGCAAAAGCAAAAACAAACTATACATCGAACTATTCAATAACTCTTATGCACACATAAAAAAATCATGCTCGCGAAGTTCGGCCTGCACATCCACACCCTACGAAGAAACAACGATCTCCTCCATGAGGGTCAAGTTCCTGGCGATACCCTCAGCGCCACTGACCAGGCAGTTCAGAAGTAGAAGCTCCTCCATCGTGACTCGCTTGAATCGCTGCCCCTCCATCAACCATTCCACATACGCAGACTTCATCCGAGCGGCGATATCGCTTGTGCTGAAGTCCTCCACGTTCAACACATCGTGGTTGCGTCGAATCGGTGAGGTTACCATCGTCGAGGCTCGCCGCATGAAACGATATGTCTTCGGGGTGCCTTGAGCTGCTGACACCGCGCTCAGAAGCAGACCCTCTTTTTTCGGGGTGTTCGAATAGGACATGCTCGCGGTGACTTTGTTCATACCTGTCCCGGTGGAAGACGTGACGCTGCAGTAGGCCCGGGAAGTGCTAGTCGGGTGAGAAGTAGCCTGCCCGTCCTCGTTAATGCTTGACAGAGCTTGCTTCAGCGTAGTCGCCTTAGGCTTGCGGCGGTGGTACACCTCCACCTCGAGCTTGAGACCGTCTTCCAAGGCCTCCATGAACTCCTCGAACGACACCTTCCCGCTACGGTCCTTGTCCACCACTTCCATGAAGTCAGCGACGTACTTGGTGATCTCTTTCTGCTTCACAGCACCGGACTGGGTAAAAATGGTCTCCAGCATGGCTGCCACCTCGTCCGCATCAATTTCCCCACTGCAGTCCTGGTCCGCAACACGGAATGCTTCCTTCATCTGCATGAAGATGGCGGTTTGGTCCGGGTCCGAGTACAGGAACGACTCGCCGAACAGCATCTGAAGCGTGTTGAACGTGTCGTCGACGGCGGACAAGAACTGGTTGCTCGCCTCCTGCCACTTCATGTGCGTCGTTTTGCTTCCGTTCCCATCAAACACCGGTGCACCTTCAGCGCCACTATCCCGGATGTCCACAACGTTCGTTTGCGTCAAGTTCTGCTTCACGCGGTAGTTGTACCATCGAACGAGTTTGAACAGCAGATTGTTGTTGTTCAGCAAGCGGTTCGTGCTGTCGAACACGGCCTCGTACTTCTGCTTCGAGAAAGCGGGCCGCCACATTTGTGGCTCAGTCTCAGCCTCTTTGAGCAAAGCTTGCTGCTTAACGAGTTGCGCGGGGATCTGCACTTGGAGAATGTCGCGAACTTCCTCCATGGTCTCCTCGCTCATTTCGCCTGAGCTTGAGAGGTGGTGGCCGAACAGAATCTCGACAGCCTTCTGCTGCAGCTTAAGGGTCTGCTGGATGTTCTTACGAAGCAAACTGATGGCACTCTCGGGACACATCGCCATCTCCAGAACGATAATTAACACCAGACCCACAGACGTTTGCGCGAGATATGAGTACGAGCTGATCGAAAGTGCGGACGACCCGACAGAGCTGTTAGTGTAGCACACATCGGTTTGGCGAAGCAACACTCCAGCAGCAATGAAGGCCGACACCAGCCCGGCGTACGAGCTGTAACACTCGACAAACTTGACGTACATTGACAGCGTGACCCAAACAAACAGCACCGCATCGGTCAGGAACACATTCAGGATCTGTGGGTTGCAAATATGGGAAATGAAGAACTGGAACACGGACGGCACCACACTTCCGGCCACGACGCCTCCGACGCGATTCAACGTCACCGAGAAAGAGCCTCCGATATGGTTGCCCATGACGAACGACACTGCAGCTGGTGTTGTGGAGCTGAAGCCGTACAGATACACCGCCATGAAAATACCGATAACGATGGCGACGGCCATACGCGCGGATTCCAGGATTCGTGCTTGAGTGTATCGGTTGACCATGAAGAAGTTCTGGATGGATTCAGTGACAAACGCCCGTGCACGGCGACCAACGTGGAAATCCTTCTCGTTGTGTTTGTCTTGGAACTCGATGAGTGTGCTGCAAAAAGAGTTGAGCGAGAAGAGGAAAAGGTTCAACGGCACGTTACCCTCCACGTCCTTGATCGTTACTTTGCTCGACTGCAGTAGACGGATCTGGGCTTCTCGGTAGTGCTTCAACGTGCTTTCCATTTGGCGCTGCAGCGTTTGGATTGCTTTGAGATCAAGTTCTGACGATATAATCACCATAAATCGTTAGTCAAAAGCAAATTCTAATAGCGCACATCACAACAAGAACGTACGTTCAGACGAAACATGGATCTCGTTCGAGATCTCGTTCAGCAGGTCCCCCGAACGCATCTGGATGACGTAGATCTCACGCTGCAGGACCTTCATGTAATTGAAGTGCAACTGGTCGTACTGCTCGAGTTGCATGGCGTTGTTGAGTGACCGCAAGTCCGCGATGAGCGAGCCAATAAGACGAATGTAGTTCTTGACGACAGAGCGGTTGAACTTGAAAAATACGTGGAAGCCGAATAGCTGCTCCCACCACACGTCGTCCAAAAGTCTGGTCATCCGACGGTGGCGTGCCACTGCCGCGTCAAATTTACGCAGAAGCTTGAGCTTCAGGAAGTTCATGTGATCCACGTTCTTGTTTTTGAAGCAGTACGAGTCCACAATGACGTTCAGCAGATCCAAAACATCTCCCGATGCCTTTTTCGTTTCGTCACGTAACTTCGCAATGGCACTGTAAGAGACCAATACCGTTAGTCTGTAGAGATTTAACGAAGTTTCCCAAACGTAGGATACTTACAAAATGGGATACGGGATAAACATGATGATAAGCGAAATGAGAGTTCCCACCGAGCCCACCAAGAAGTACATCGCCAGATTGTTGAGAATGTTGCTGGTATCAAAGTAGGTGTCGGTGGAGGCCTTCAGCTTTGACGAATCCAGAGGATCCGTAGGGTTGATAATCGTCAGGGCTACTTGCCAACCACCACAATACGCGTGTTAATCTCCAAGTTCTGCACACAACATCAAGAGAAAAAAAAACTTACTGAAATAGAGATTGTTCCCCAGTGCGAATTTCTTGGTGTTCGTCTCCAGTGGCATGAGAAGGATGACGACAGTGAAGATCACCATCCACGGCAGCACCGCATAGAAGTTGCGCGAGTGGACGTAGTAGTCCGTCGAACCAAACGACATTTTTTTCGAGATCAGGACGTAGTCGTCGTACGAATCGTTGAACTTGTGCACATCCACGTACGAAAACAGTAGCAGATTGTAGACAAGTGCCATACCCACGCCGTAAAACGCCTGACAGACTCGAGTGAGAGTCGCGCCAATATTTTTGCCGGCAGAAAAGATGACAGCGACGGCGCAGTAGCTCAGCCCACCCAGGTAGTACCAGTCAGGAAAGAAAAACCACTTCTTGTCATGCACAATTGACGGGTCATAGTTTGGTTCACGAGTCTGGATGGACGAAGCAATGAGCACACCGCATGCCACTCGTAGCGAAAGCTCGGCATTGAAGCGGAACTCCGCTGGTAGGGTTACATCGAGTTTAGTAAGTTGTCATATACACTGAAAACATGACAGCTAGTAGCAGTTATGCCACTTACAAGAGAACATTTGAGACTTGATCGACTTCTTCTGGTCGTGATCCATGTCGATTCGAAGGTTGGCACCCTTCTCGTTGAAGTCTTCACTTCCGGCGGTGCCTGCGCGGAGACTCACGACCAGAGGACTGGGGAGCTCGACGTAGCCTTCATCGTTCAACTGCACCATAGCGATCTAATCGCCAAATGAGCCACAGAGTGCCAAGGGCCCTGGGATTCGCGGCAACCGCAACGAGGTGATGCGGACAAAACCAAGAATTACTATACTGATTACATCCAGATTGGATCGCACTCCAACCTCATTTCCGCATCTTAGTTGC
Organism: Phytophthora parvispora; assembly: GCA_024679295.1. Lineage (NCBI taxonomy): Eukaryota > Oomycota > Peronosporomycetes > Peronosporales > Peronosporaceae > Phytophthora > Phytophthora parvispora. Next base: position 4,719 of record JAHWLF010000890.1, read on the forward strand.
AACTTTACAACGCATATTACCGTAGGAACAGGTATGAAGGACCCATCGAGACAGACGGTGCTGAAACCAGGCGGCACTGTTCAACATTTTGGGCGATGTACTTCCGCAATGATTTTCCATATGTCACCTATAAAAGCTTACATTAGTGACTCGTTTGCCCAGCAGCTTGTCGAACTTTTGTTCCGATAAAAACTGGTTTCACCACAAACTTCGCGAGTATTGAGAAGGAACGATGTCGTTTTGGTATCAGACATTCATACGAATTCCTTGGCATTGTAGTGGATTGAACCGGTACGAGCCCGGTATCATCCTGATTTACCATGAACTCGCAGTATCGTAGATCTGTGGCCTAGCAATGCCACGCGTTTAGCAGTCAGTTCGAGAGAATACACACATCTCTTCGATCTCACCTTGGTCTGCCGCCGTCTCCGAGCGTGGACGCACTACAGGCATCTATAATCAGATACCAGCAACGCTCAGTCTCTCTGTGCTCACCCGCACCACTACAGGAGGCCAGTATAACATTTTACAGACTACACCTGATACAAAAAACTTTTCGTCCGCGCGTCGAAATTTCGGAGATTATGGCAATTATTGGTGCCTTTTTCTAGGATACAACTGTACTTGTATAATACCAGCCACCACTGTATTCCAGCTACTGACTCTACCGTGTATCTGGTGCGATTTCGTGAACCTGACAGTTGAAGTTCCAGCTCACAGCACGTCGAAGGCCTGCCCGTGGTCGGGCTAGGCTTTGATCAATGTGCTCGGCTGTATCAAACTGCTTGAAGGCTAAGCAAACAACGAGAAGACGATGGTGACTTCAATGTGGTTTTCCGCGTTGTTAGCTCGGCAATCATTTGGTGTCCGGCTTTGGCTGGATTCGTGGATTCGTTCTTTGTAGGCCGGCAGTCTTGAGTGCATCGCTGAGGCGTTCGTATGACGTTCGAGGAGATGAAGTTACGCCGCACAATGACTCCATTTAGTTCATTTGGCCCACAGCACCGAAAGGTTTACAAAATTGGTCCCGCAATTTAAGTTTTCGCTGCGCCCGGCCACTGCAGTGGTGACTCCCCCGACTGAGGCAGGTGCTATACCATGGTATACATGCACACTGCACCACCACCATGCATGTATGTAGTGCCGCCTGCATCTTGATGTGTCCTGCCGGGGCCCATCCTGTCTCGAGGACACATCACTGCCTTGAGCAGGGCTGCCGATAATGATTATTTCCGAGGTGCAAGCGTATCAGAACGCGCATCAAGATTGGGCAAGAGAACTGGACGAACGGACACAAGCTGTCGAGAATGGTCAGCGATTCGACGAACTCATCACTTAGACTAAAGAAAATATGGACAAGAGACCAACCCAGCGAAGTGCAGTTGGTCGTCGCGATCTAATACTGTACAATTAGTGCATCGTGGAGCTCGCTGTAGCCAGGACCCTTCTGCAACTTCCACGTGGCGGTCTCTCGGTGGTGTGTGTAAGTACATGTATATACATGGAAGCCCTCCACTGACAGCACTCAGTGGTTTTACCTTCATCTGCGCGTCGCATTTGGATTCCTCGCATGCAATTTGATACGCGTATTTAGAGTTTAGCTTGCAAAAACGGATATCAATTACTAGTTAGCTAATCAACGTATTTTCCTTCCTTTCTCCATTGACAACACGTTGGAGTCTGGCAGTTTGTCGTGGTACCTACCGTCGTCCTTCAGGTAGGGATAATACGGGGGCAAGATATATACTATATACTGTAGCTGTTTAGTGCATCCTTCACTCGGCGGTTTTCCCTGTTCTTTGATAAGCTTATAAACCGATTCATTCTATTATAGTAGCGCAGATGTACACTTTCCGGTAACATGGCAATCGACGAGAACGAGATTGCGGCAACTATCTCGATGCCTAGCAAGTGAAAAGGACGAAAATTTGGGAAAGTCTACGTTCACGACAACATTGTGTTTATCGCTTATTCTAAGACAGGTACAAACTGCTAGCGAACACAACGTCGCGCTTGATGGCTTCCGAGGCGACCTCCATCTTGCGGTACAGCTGCGGGTCGCCGATGACACGAGCAGCATTACGCACCTCACGGCACACTTCGTCTAAACGCGTGATGCAGCGCACGATGGAGCCCTCCTGAACGTCTGTGAGTTCGCACAGCTGCTTGAACGGCATTCCACGTGCCCATTCGTACACCACCTCCATCAAGCCAAAGTTCAGAGCACCCTTGCAATAAACGGCAGGGTCGATCTCCAGGTGCTGCTCCAACTGAATCAATCCAAGTGACTCAGCGATGTTCTTAACCACTTCGCGAGTACTATCCAGTGTCGGGGTCAGCGTGGGTTCGGATTGCGACTTCTCCTGGAAAATGAGCGCAGACAGCACAGCCACAATCTCTTCAGGCTCCAGGTTCGCCAGTACGTTCTCGAAAATCATCTCTGTCAACACGAGCTCTTCGCAGGTGTTGATCTCGCACGCCACACGCCCCTTAACCTGCACAACACCATCCTCGGAAATGTACCCCAGACGCTTCAGCACGCTTAGACGCTGCTGGAAATCTGGGAACAGTGAAAGCGAGTCGTTTGAAAGCTCCCGTGTCATTCGCACCAAGTACGCCTTCAACTTGAAGATTTTCTCTACTTTGCCCATGACACGAGACACAGACGGCGAGTCGGTCGCGCAAGGGTGGCTGAGCACCATCGAGTACATCTGTTCCCACTGTGTGTAGCCCGTTGCCACTTCGAGATCGTTAACTTTGAGCTCACCCATCAAGTCAACGTACGCGATCGCTGCCTTCTGGTTCGAAGCAGCATCCTTCTCGAGCTGTGTCAAAAATTCGATACTACTAGCGAGCTCCTTCTTCGACGATAAAGCCACGAGCGTCTTGGTGTTTACGCCTGAGGCTTCAATGGAGGTGACGCTTTCAACACAACTCTCAGGCACCTCTAGCACGGCGTACTTCCTTCCTAGAAGTGTAGCAGTAGATGGTGCAGAGAGCTCGCTGTTTTCTTGGCTTTCAGATTTGCCCTTTTTGCCCATCCTTCCAAACATTCGATCGTCGTCATCGTCCTTCTTGCTGCGAAGGATACGCCCACCTCCAAATCGTTCGTTAGTATTTTTCTTAGTCGTTGATGGTGACTCCACCTTAGGAGGTTCATAGTCATCCGGACAGAGAGTGATCACCATAATCGACTTGAATACTCCCTTGTGACTCGTATCAGCAGTACTCGAGCTTTGAAGCTCAGTTTCAAACGAAAGCTTCGACCGAGCAGTCCCACCCTCGTCTACCTTGGTAGAGTTCGTGCGCACAACCAAGGCCAATTGGTCGGATGACAGCCCCTTGACGTTCAGAATGACGACTCGGCCCGGTGCTATCGCACTTTTGGCCGCTTGGATGTTGTTTGTTAACAGCCACTTCGTCAGCTTCTTTTCCAGCTCACGTTTCTCACGCTTTAGGTGGTAGAATTCTTGCATCTGAGCAAGCTCGCCGCTAGCTTCAAGGTGCGGGTAATCCTCTACGAGTGATCGCTCAAGTTGCTGAAGCAACGTCTTGCCCTTTAGGATTAGTTTCGGGATATTCTTCGAGGCAAGTGCCTTCTGTGTGTGAAATTCTGAGAATGAGCGCTTCATCATGTCTTCCACTGTCAACACTTCCACCCGCAGAAGGTTCAAAATCATGTTGTAAGTCAAACGGAACTGACTAGATAGAGATGTTGCCTTCCCTGCCAGCATTGTTCTCAACGATGTGGGCTCAGGGACATCGTTCCAGCACGCGATGATGACTGTGCCAACTGAATCAAGACCACGACGACCAGCTCGACCGGCCATTTGCGTATACTCACCGGGAAGAAGATCGCGGAAGTTCTTGCCGTCGTGCTTACGAATTCCGTTGAACACCACCGTACGAGCAGGCATATTCACACCCATTGCAAACGTTTCCGTTGAAAACAGTACCTTCACAAGTCCACGGCCGAACAAAATTTCTACCATCTCCTTGATGATAGGGAGGAGACCTCCGTGGTGAACACCAATTCCACGCTTGAGCATTTCCTTCATCATTAGCACCTGCGGGAGCTCCCGATCGGATCCCTGGAGACGCTGCACACTCGTCTCAAGGAAAAGATGGATTTCTGATCTTTCTGACGGGGTGCTAAGGTCAAGCTTGGCTAGTTTGTTTGCGCTTTCCTCGCACAACCGTTTGCTGAAAGCAAACACAACCACAGGAAGCAGTGACTTGTCCTTCAAAGTGTTGATTAGCTTGGTCCACTCGCCTTGATCACCACCAGACGTCCGAATTGTTCGTGCGTTGGCACTGCTACCGCCACCCCGAGCAACGGCTCTTCCTCCTCGACCACCGGCCTTCGCTTTATCTGGGAATATTTTCGCCTTTGCGGCACCATGGGCAGTTGGTAGATATCCAGTAGTGGCATCGTACAACTTGAATAACTCCTTACCAGCATACAGGAAATGCTGGAGGGGCACGGGACGCTTGTAAGTAGATATCACATGAATCTTCTGCTTCTTGGTGCGGCCGATCCAGTCAGAGAACTCCAAGTGGTTCGGCGTGGTTGCCGAAAGGAACACCATGCCGATGTGTTCGGGAAGCATGATAATCACTTCTTCCCACACAACACCGCGCTCGCTGTCATTGATGTAATGAATCTCATCAAAGATAACCCACTCGATGTCGCGGATAATATCGGCACCACGATATAGCATTGAACGCAAAATCTCCGTCGTCATGACGAGGCAACTTGCCTCCGGGTTGATGCTGACATCACCTGTGATAAGACCAACGTTGTCGGGCCCAAACTTGGTGCGGAAATCGCGGTACTTTTGGTTCGACAACGCCTTGATCGGGGACGTGTAAATGGTGCGAGTCATGTGCTTCTGAGACATCGCAATCGCGTACTCTGCGATCACGGTCTTGCCGGCGGAAGTGTGCGCTGCCACGAACACGCACTCGTGGCGCTCGAGATGGATAACACACTCCTTCTGGAACACATCGAGTTCAAATTCGTACTTCATGGCCATCTCCGGTACCTTTTCGTGGAAGTTGCGCACATCAACACTCGCCATGCTTGCCCACTCGGAAGTCGGACTCGTTCGCTTCTGCAAGGTCAGCGTCGTGGATTCAGATGCCGAATCCAGGATCGCTTCCAACTCTGTCTCGGGGTCGTCAATGTCACCATCCGCGTCAGAGGCTCCTTCTGAAGCCTTACCAACCTTAGCGCCAACATCCGCCGCCACGACGTCATTCCCAACCCCCTTGCCGTCTCCACTCTCCTCACTCTCCGCTGCCTGCTCATCATCCTCAACCGAAAAGCCCAGCTCCATGAGCTCTCCGTCGTCCTCCATCTCCCGCAGCAGCTGGTCCAGCCCGACCGTCGTGTTCTCGTCGTTCTGCCTCATGGCGTTCGCCGCCTTCTCGTCTAGCACGGCGCTCCTAATGGCCGCAACATGGTCCTGGTCGGCCACGGCGTCAAAGTAGGGCTTGAGCAGCGACTTGGGGTTCACGCCCACAGTCTCCACCTCGTCCCCTCCCTGCTGTTGCTCCTGCCTCTCGATCCTCTTCACATCCTCCGCCGTCAAGCAGCCGCTGATGCCCGGCACGTCGAACACCAACGTCTGCAGCAGCTCGTCCTCCAGCTCTCCACTCTGCCGCTCCAGTACGAGTCTGTTCCTGTCCTGCTCCTCCTGCCGCTGCAGCAGCGTCTCCATGGGCGTCTTCCCCACGTCCTGCGGCGGCGCCTCCGCCCGCAGCTCGGCCA
>JAHWLF010000893.1:0-10486 GCA_024679295.1 Phytophthora parvispora
CGCATCGCGCGCATCCGGCGCGGCAGCGAGCCGCCCACCAGGAGGGACGCGCTGGGGCCCTTCTGCTCCTACCGGGAGGACGCCCTGCTGTGGCTCGAGATGCCCTACTTCGGCGACGTCGTCGTGTACGAGGAAGAGCCCTACTCGCAGCGCAACCTCACGTCCTCGTACACTGCAGACATGGGTCCGCGGCGGATGAACTACGAAGGCAGCAGTACACCGTCGTCGGCCCAGGCCTACGACTCGCACACACTCAGCGGGTCGTACGATCTGGCCACGACACCAGCATCCTCCGGCTCCAGAGAGCTGCCGAGCCTCGTGACGATCTCGGATCCGGATCTAAATGAAGATAATCCAGCCGAGCGGAAGTATCGCCGTCTTGCGCGCGATATCCTGCGTGGTTCCATTGACCCCAACCTTAAGCCCAGTCGTGATGAGAAGGCTCGCATTGAGCTCTTGCTTGCGACGCCGACGGACAACTTGAAGAACGAAGACAAGGATCTGCTGTGGAAGTTCCGCTACACTTTGACGGACAACAAGAAGGCGGTCGTGAAATTCCTGCTGTCCGTCGATTGGAAGGACGAGCTGGAGGTGAAACAAGCAACCGACCTGTTGTCCCAGTGGTGCGAAATCGACATCGCTGATGCGCTAAAACTCCTTGGTCGCGAGAAAGAGTTCAAGCACGAAATCGTGCGTCACTTTGCCGTGTCAACTCTTGCTACGGCCAAGAACGAAGATCTACTTGACTTTCTACTCCAGCTGGTGCAGGCGTTACGTTACGAGAAGCCTGGTGCCTCCATGACATCTTCTCGCGGACCGATGAATGGAGACGAAGCGTGCAGTGCTGATGGGTCGATTTCTGGGGACAACCTTGGCCCGCTAGCCAGGTTTCTCATTGCTCGATCGAGTACGAATTTCCAAATGGCCAACTACTTCTACTGGTACTTGAAGGTAGAGGCTGGCGAGCAAGGAAATGACTCGGAGATCTTCCACACTGTTCTGAACCAGATGCTGACTGAGATGAAGCGGGATGATGAGAAGAAGTCTATCTATGACATGCTGATGGCGCAGCGTGACTTCATGAGCCACATCCTAGCCATTCACAACAAGGCACGCGAAGAAAAGGGAAGAAAGGATCAAAAGGAGGAGAAGCTGCGGCAATTCCTGAAACAGTTCCCGTGGCCCAGGGGAACCGTCATCTCGTTGCCTCTAGACCCTACGGTTCATTTGAGCGGAGTTGTACCATCATCTGCAAAAATGTTCAAGAGTGCCATGTACCCCGCAGTTATCCAGTTCCAAACGGTGATTCCTCCAACCGACCAACACCACCACGCAATTTCAGCTGACGGTGAAGGCCATCATCCGCCTAACTTGGGCCAATCGATGTTTGGTGGAAGTGACTCGAGCATCATGCGCGAATCTTTACCGACTCGAATGATCAGCTACTTGCACCGCGAAAAGGAAGGTCCGATGTACAAGTTTATGGTGAAGAATGGCGACGACCTGCGTCAGGATCAACTGATTATGCAGATGTTCATCTTGATGGATCGACTGCTGAAAAAGGTGAACCTGGATCTAAAGCTGACTCCGTACCGCATTTTGGCAACGGGCGCAAACGATGGCCTGATGGAATTCGTTCAGGACTCGTACCCCGTATCATATGTGGTATCCCATTTTGAATCACCCCAAATTGTTGGATTCTTGCGAAAGCACAACCCAGACCCAAGTGCGGAGTTTGGAATTGCCCCCGAGGCTCTGAGTACGTACGTCAAGTCGGTGGCAGGTTATTGCGTGCTTACGTATCTGCTGGGAATTGGTGATCGTCACTTGGACAACTTGATGATGAAGGCAGAAGGACATCTTTTCCACATCGATTTCGGTTTTGTTTTCGGAGCCGATCCGAAGCCGTACCCACCGCCGTTCAAACTGACAAAGGAAATGGTAGAAGGCATGGGTGGCCCTACGAGTGAGCACTACCAGAAATTTACAACGTACTGTTGTCAAGCGTACAACTGGCTGCGCAAGAGTGCGGATTTGATTTTGAACTTGCTAAGTCTGATGGCCGACTCTGGAATTGAGGAGTTGTCGGCGAATCCGGCTACAACTCTGCTGAAGGTGGAGGAGAAGTTCCGATTGGATTTGACTGACGAGCAAGCAGAACAATTTTTCCTAGGTCTTATCAACGATAGTGTATCAGCTCTGTTCCCGCTGCTTGTGGACTGGATTCACAAGGTTGCAACGAAGTTGAAGTAGATGTTTTCGCACCCCGTGCATATTCAAATTTACACTATTGTTTTCCGTGTTGATCGTCCTGCTCGGAAGGCACTTTGACTAATAAATAAAGTTCCTTAGGTGGCTGCTTTTTCACTACCAAATGCCAATTGCGATTTCAACAGAACGTCATTTGCCTTCCGGAAATCCTTGAGCACGGCCAGTTTTTCCATTCGCCGCTGAGGGTGCCCGAAACTACCCGTAGCTTCTGCAATTGCAATAGCTGCTTCTTGTTGCTGGACATGCTCCTGGAAATGCAAGTTGAGCATCTGGTTCATACGAAGGTGCTGTTTCGAGTTGGAGATAGTGGTAGATGCAGATGCTGCTCGACTCGGGGAATACGGAGGCAGGACTATGCGGTTTGATGCAGTCGCCCCTGTGAAGTTGTGAGTGGCACCATCTGCTCTAGGTGACGATATGCTTGGCAGGAAGATGTTTGTAGGTTTGAGGGGAGACCCCTGTGGAAAATCTCGCACGAGTTGCTTCGAAACCTCGATGACTGCGCATACGTATGTTAACTCCCGCTCGTATGCTGGGTCATAAAGTTTTTCAACGGCTTCATGAACATTCCCGGTGCTTTCAGCCAGAGCACAGAAGGCGACATCATCGGTTACCAAGGGCAGGCAGCCTCGGATCCGAGCAATGTTGCCGTACAAAGCTTGTCGAGACTCAAAGAGATCTGGCGCAAGTGCAAGAAGCTTCTCCCAAAACTCAATCCACGGCATCGTCGACGAAACGTAACCAAGCTGTTACAACAACATGGGCCGAAAACATGAACAACCATTAGAAACAAATTACCAAGCAAAACGATCGGCGTCAGCATACCTGGCGAAACGTCTCCATTGACTGCTTCCGGCGCACATCTAAACGGTCTTTTTCGGGGGATAGTAGACCACTGCGCATTTGTGCTCCGACTTTCAATCTTGCATTGGGACGGGACGACGGTGACGCCTCCCGGCCGCGGTACTGAGGGTGTGTGAGCAACTCTACCATCACTTCCATCGCCGCTTGTTTTCTCGCAAGAAAAGACTCGTGGCAGCGCTCACCAGCCTCAAGAGCACTTTCCTCACTTTTGCCAGATTGGTTACCATCACTAGTAACAGGATTTGACGTCACATTTTCTTCATCACGAGCACCTGCTTCTTCTGCGGTGTCTTCAATGTTGACGAGAGTTGGTAGATTTCGTGCTGCCGCAATACTCAGTTTCCGTTTGGACAAGCTGGGCATCTTCGTCTGGGGGCTGTCGGAACTGCTGCTATCAACGTTGATATTCAGATTTCTTCGACTCTGACGGAACACACGCTGAAGACGCCTTACAGCCCTGCCGTACAATTCCACACGTACTTCTTCAATTGTCTGAACGACGGTCTTTTGGAGCAATTGCGAAAACCGCTCGTCGTACGGGGCACTAAGCTCAGTGAGGGAAACCAAAGGAGGAACGTGACGATTGGCAGTACGTGCACGTTTGTACTCAGTCACGCACTTGTTGTCCTCGCCTAACGACTGGAAGCAGAGGCCGAGGTTATAGTGAATGGCAGCAAGCACCTGGGACTGTTTTGCGAAATTTAGGGCAATCGCATAGTATTCTAACGCGAGTGCATAGTCCTCGTGGTGGAAACATTTCTCCGCGAGCGAATACCAGAGGTCGAAATACTGCTCGTCTCGTAACGTGGTGTCTTGTTGTATGCCCTTGAGTTTCAACACAGACGCTAAGCTCTGAGCTGCTGCCACGTAGTCGCCACTGGCCTGTTGACATTGCATTAACATCAATCGATAATCGGCTGCATTATAGATGGCAAAATGTGCCATTACGTTCGTCGAAGTCAGTACGGGCACCTCCACGGGAGATGGTTGATGCAGGACGCTTTCATGGAGAGCAATGATCTTGTTCATACACTCTATAGCTTCCACATAGAGTTTCAAACGATGGAATACTTGAAACTGAACAAACACGAGGTTTGGTCGATCCTTATCGCAGAAGCTCACAAATTGCAAAAAGAGCTCAAGGAAAATATCCCGTGTCTTCTCAAGGTTGCCATCACCTTTGTGCCAGAATAAGCCAATTGCATAGCGAAGAAGTAGCATCGGGTCAGCCAGGCTACCTATGTATGCAAAGGCGCTCGTAAAAGCTCGAATACTCTTGCTTAAGTGAAAACGTGCAGTAGGTAAATATTTGCGATGACGCATGAAGATATCCAAGTGCGCTGAACCAAGCCAAAACCAGTACTCCTGCGTACTAGTTGCGTTCTTGTGCAGTAATGCCGCGTGTTCCAAAAGTAAAATTGCGGGCAGACTTGTGCCTGACCACCGAGCGTAGCGGAGACCGAGCTTGAGTAAATTATCTTCATTTCGTGGATCCGCCATGACCAGGTCCTCCAGCTGGAGACAACCGACTTTCTCGATGATGTTTCGACCTGCAAGCCACTTACCCCACTTCTTGTGATAGTTTGTCACACCCTGAACAACCCCTGAGTGTTGAGACAAATGCCGTTTTGATGGCGCTTGGAGCTTGTTGTGTAATCGCAGTACCGGTCCCGAACTTTTTTCAGCTGGCGATTTTACTACAGCCTTCGCAACACTAGCTGTAGTTAGTCCTGGTAGTGCATCACTGGTTTCGATAGTACTCATTCGACGCGCACGATTTCTCCTCTTCACATCTTCCGCTGTATGTCTTCGTTCGAGTTTGGGTGCTGGTTCAGCGATAACGGGTTCTTTTGGTACCTGTGCAACGGTGACCCTTCTCTTAGAAACCTTTGAAATAGGTTTTGCTTTATCAGTGGGGCTTGTTGACAAAGCCTTTTTGCCTGGACTTAACGACTTCTTTCTCTCTGTCGCCATGGGATTTTCCGAAGAAGGTGGGCTTTCTGGCACTGCCATTTTTGTTGCACTGTTGATTTCAACCGCAGCTAGGTCCGGACACTTCGTTTCACTTTCCGCTACAGGCTGCAGTTGTTCTCCGTAAGATGTGATGCGCTCTACTTGAACATCAAGTGATTGTTTCGGATTATTTCGATCGTGGTCTTGTAGTGAGGTCATTTCATCGCCCCGGTCATCGATACTATCTGCGCATTCTTCACCGCCCAAAGCGGGCCATATGATATCGTTGCTTGGACCACTGTTAACAGACAAATCGCCCATCGGATCAAGCTCAGTATTATTGACACAAACGGAAGCAGTCTGGTTGTTGCTATCAGAACCCGCAACTTCAGTCTCCATGCCGGATGATAACGTTTGAACCACAGCGCAGGTTTCACTTTCTTCTAACACTAACCCAAATGGTTCTTCGTTGCTTTCCAATTTCATTTCGACACCAACAGTCTCCAGGGGACTTTCAGGGTCTCCGGATTCAGCAACAGATTTAACGAAAACGCTATCGGGTAGAGCTAAATCTGAATTCACAATCATGTCGTGACTTTCAGACTGCACAGCATCGTTGCCAGCCACAGTATTCCTGCATAAATCATTGTTGCTGGCACTGTTGGAAATATCCATATTGTGGTCGTGTCTTGGCTGGACGCTAAGGTCAGTATTTTCAATACCCTCCTGCTGCTTGCACAACTTCACGGCTTGGTCATCGCTATTCTCAACTTCGTAGTTCAAGTCCTGCAAATGATTTTGTCCCTGTACTTCTTTGTCTGGTAGTGGATCTGTTACCGAGGAAAGAACAGCCCCTATCAAGTTTTGTCGTTCTTCGTCATCTGTGCCCTCTGATGTGTTTTCCTCAGGAGTTGCCTTATGATCTGATAGCCCCTCGATGTTTTCATCAGAGGCTCTCGGTTGTTCCCAATATTCTTGCGGAATTGCAGAAGGATACAAAAATTCTTCTTGCGAAATTGTAGGTAAAGCTTCCGCAGACTGATCGGGAAAAATTGATTCACATTCTCCGCTGGTTGTCGTATCTGCTCCAACGAATGGCAACGAAGTGCTTGCACTTGTTTGAATCTCATTTCTAATGTCCTGAAATATCGGTACGGCCGCTAGAGGTAGCTCGTCCGGACACCCCACTCTTTCACCATCCATAGTTTCCTCTCTTGCCTCAGTCGTTGAGTCATTGGTAGAAAAAACTACAACTTCGGGGTCTGCAACAGGAACGATAGCTTTTTCCTGTGCGGATTCACTTTCGGGGGCCATATTTGCTTTGTCAACTACCGGATCTGTTGGAGGCAAAAAATCTTGAACTGGTGACTTCTCTGCGTTTGGCAACGGAGCTAATCGAACTGTCCCCTCCGACTCCATCGAGTTGGATCGTTGTTTCAAACTACCCTGCGACTCTACACGGTTCTGCTCTTGTATCAACGGTGCTGACGGATTTCGCCCAGGAGCATCTTCATCAATTTGCCCTAGAGCCTCCTCGACAAGCAAGATCGGCTCCGACATCGATTTCTCAATTTCGTCAGTGTTGGGACTTATTACCCCCAATTTCGATTGCCCGTATGCGTCGGTGCTAGTAGAACTTGATGAAGGTCGAGAACTACTGTCTATCGTTGCCGTCTCATGGGCTTCTACAGCAGCATCAGCACCGACGAGCTGTTTCTTGGTCACAGCACAAACAACAACCTCTGAGGTGAGCAATTTATCACTAATTGGACTCGCCAGTTTTGGACTTTGTAAAGTTGGGGACGAATGTGATGAGCCTAGAGCATGTAGACTTAGTACCGGCGAAGTAGCCGTTCTGCTGTGTTCAAAACTCAAGCGTAAGTTCCCTGTGCTCCGTTGCATCGAAGTGCCAACGGAGTTCACCATCATAACTCGCCGAGCCGTCCCCAACAGTGCATCCAGTCGTGTAGGGGGTGTTTGCAAGCTTGGCCGTTCCGCAGTGATTTCGATGCTCATACCAATGTCATCTTGCCAGTGATCTTTTCTCAAAACGCTCCTGTGCACCTCCGAAGGCCGCCGCCTCAAAAATTGTTCTGGCTCCGACGTATCATCGGGCAAGTTTTTCAGCGCATACGCATTGCCGACGACGACACTGGACCGGGGTGCAGACGAAGCTCTGGGCTGCTGAGTGGCCTTTTCGGTACTACTAACAGTTACCATTGATGAACGTCTCGAGCCTTCGCCAGATATATCATGCTCCGTTTCCTCGATCACAGCATCATAAGAGTGCTGTTCTTGTGAGGATGATAGAGCTTCTTGAGCAGCCTGTGTTGCCCTAATGCGCTGTTGGCGGCCCTTTTGACGACGCTCTTCGAGGTCTTTGTGCTTCGTCTTGCGTTCTGGCAGTGCTCTTTTGACAGGCGATAAGCCGGGGGCTAAAGTGTATGCCTGAATCTTGTAGGCGCTGGCGTCCTTGTCTTCTTCAAGCAAGGGTGAGGCATGCTCAGACTCCTCATAATTTGTTTCCAGCTCCGCTTTCCACATCGTCTTGGAGTCCGCAACAGCCATTCGATGCAGAATACTTGCTTCGCTACCTTTTCGATCCAGTTTTCCCGACTCGGCTTCACTTCCAGCGCTTTCGTCGTCCCCACTCGCGTCCTGGTCATGTCGCCGCATTGCTTTTGCAACCGCTTCCATTGTACGCTTTGAAGTTTTTTGCACACGGACAGCGCGTTGATCCTGGCGTTTGGAAGGCAAATGAGGGTTTCTCTGCTTGTCAGGTGGAGTGCTGACTGGTTGCAAACGCGTTTTCTTTTCGACGTGAGGCTCCGGTTCCCGACACACCAGCTTACCAACATCTCGCTGCCGATTACCAATGATATTTAAATGACCGAGAATTCCATTTGCCATTGCTTCCAGACTAATCACTTCGGTGGCTGCAGCTTCAACCGGGTATGCTGCCCGGTACAGATATTCAGCTTTCTGGCGGGTAACAAATAGCGAATACTCATTTTCAACATCGTCTCGAGCTGCCACCCGGAATCCAGCGGTCCGAGACGGGGTCAAAGGCGTTGAAGGCAGCGGAGTTGATCGAAGTGGAGTTGATGGCGTGCTATTTCTCGAGTTCGCAGCGTTTTGGACTTCAAAAATCTCGATTGTGAGCAGTCTTCCGGAGAGGGCGACATGTTCAACTTGGAGGACGAGCTGGTCTCGTGGTTGGGAGGGAGGCCTCTCCTGGATGCTAGAGGTGCCAGCACTCATGTTTTGAAGAGAGACGGACGCGCACCCTGGAGAACGGGATGAACACAGTCTCTCAGCGAAGTTTCACTCTGGTCAACACAGCTCAACTCAATTTAGCAAAGCCGAACAAGTATAATTAGTGGGGGCGGTGGATAGATAATACAACGCACGGTGGAGATAATACAACGCACGTTTCAATTCAACAGGCTATGCGGGCTCCAAGATCAGCGGTTGATTGAGCGATACGGCACTCATGCCTTCAATGTTGAGTTGAGTCCGTGAGTAAAATACCAAACAATCACTTTCAAGTGCGGGCATACACTGTACGGTACAGTGTACCGTGTCCTGGAACACACACACACAATACTGTATCTCTCTTTGCTGTTCGATTGAAAGCGCTGCACCTATACAGTAGTTCACATCTCCAACATGCTTTCATTTAAGTAATACATGCACAAGACAGCAAACACCTCGAGTGGATAGTTTGGACGACTATCCTTCGCACCATTCAACGCCGTACGCTTCACTCTCCATTTTTCCTGAAACAGCTCCATCAAGAGATTAAATATCATGGTCTCCGCGAAATCCATCGCAGCCGTGAGCATCAACACCTTTGCAATATAGCGATCGTGGCGGCTATGCACAGTTTTAGTTGATCATCCTGCTTTGAGGTGATCCGTCTCCAGCGCAGACAAGCGTGCACAATTGTGCAGTATCCACGCGCGCTAGTCAGATTCCCAACAATGCGATCGCCTCCTTTCGTTCCCGACCTGTTTTCGCAAAACAAACTATCGCTCCTCCAGTACGTCAGCTCCCCTGTACACCGAATCCGTAGACAAACACAAGACTGTTCGTCTTAGACTAATTCTACTCAACAGAAGCTTACCGGTAAGGCACATCTCAACATGTATCTTTCCAACCCGAGGGTAAGCCTGCTGGTGGTGAGTAATGTTTGCTCGTCGCTATGGGCTGAGCCCATTGGGCTCTACAGGGCATGTTGAACCAATCCTGTTGTCCAGTCCTGTCGTCCAGCAGCAAGGCTTTTTTGTCAGGAGTGACTACTTGTGCGCAGGCATCGGTATAGTCATCAACCGTAGGCAGCTTCAGAAGCCAACCAACTACCCGGGGCCTGACACAACTCCGCTTCAGCTCACTTTCCAATTTGACAAGTGAAGCTCGCACACGCTACTCACACGACGGGTTTATCTCAATTCAAGCCATGGTCTCCGCGAAATCCATCATCCTCGGCGCTGCCGCTCTTGCCGGTCTCTCCAACGATTGCGCTGCCATCGACATCTCCGCCGGAGTCGGGCTGTCCGCTCAAACTCAGTACTCCCAAACCGCTGCCTCCACGCAGCTCAAGGTCATGACGTTTAACCTGCGCACGTCCATCGCCAACGACAAGTGTCCGAGCGGGTGCTGGGAGCAGCGCCGGTGGCGCGCGAAGAAGCTCGTGGAGAGGTACGAGCCCGACCTCATCGGCACGCAGGAGGGTAAGGGTGCGCCCGACCAGATCGAGTTCTTCACGTCGAACCTGTCGTACGCGAGTCTGGGCGAGTGCGCGGGCGAGTGCAAGTGGAACGAGCGTGACAGCATTTTCTACAAGCCGGAGCGCTGGGAGGTGCTGGCGAATTCGACGTTCGCGCTGGTACGTATTATCGGGGGAGGTGTCCAGAAACCTTCTGGCTAATGTGTTGTTGATCTTGTGTGTGTTTTGTTGTTGTTTTGTGTCGCTTTCAGAGCGGCACGCCGGAGGTGCTCGGCTCCAACACGTGGAACCTCGAGTACTTGCGCGCGGCGGTGATCGCTCGTCTGCGCGACCGTGCCACGAGCCGGGTCGTGTGCATGCTCAACACGCACTACGACATCACTCGCGGCCAGAACCAGTCGTCTGTGCTGGTGGCCCAGCGTATGAGTGAGTTCTGCCAGGACGGTGACGCGGTGTTCATGACGGGAGACCTGAACGCGATTCCGACGACGGCTGCTGTAAAGTACTTGGAGAATGAGATTTCTCTCGACGGTGCGGACACGCCGATCCCAATGTACGACTCGTTGACGGTTGGTGGAGCTGGTATCGCGACGTGGATCGGTTCTGGGTTCGGTAACCAAACGTGGGAGCCGTACAAGTTCGACTACATTTTCACTCGTGACGACGCGG
>JAHWLF010000894.1:0-10484 GCA_024679295.1 Phytophthora parvispora
TGTAACCCCGTTACAGGAGCACTGTAGAGGTAAAGCGACTTGTACAAATTGATCTATAAGCTCCTCATACCTACGTGAGGGTATCGTGCCCGCTCTACCTATATTAATTCAAAAATGGCTGCGATTCGAGCATTGCTCATCCAGCATAACACTTTCTCTACAAGTTCAGTCGTGAGCAATATGATCTGTAGAAGTTGAACAATGTTAGCCGTCAATAGCGTCAATAGCGTCAAAATACGCTTGGTGACGATGGTGAACCATGGGGCTGCGCCTTAAAGATACGTTCACTTTGAGGTTAACTTCAACTATACAATAGCAATCGGTTAATATTGATTTTCTACCATATTTGGCTTGTACAAATTGGTCTATAGGCTTTAGAAATCCTAGCTAACGCTAGTGTGCGTAGCGGGGACTAATATATCAAGATAGGCGGCGAAAAAAATGATTGTGATTTGAAAGTACCCATAGTTATGACTTTGTAAAGAATTGGATCCAAAATTGATATTGACCATTTTTGCGCAACATCCGTAAACGTCAACACTATGACACTAAAACCTGCTATTACAGCTTAGTATACGAACAGAACATTGCTAAGTTGAATGGGCTGAATATATTACCCAGTTAGTATACGAACAGAACATTGCTAAGTTGAATGGGCTGAATATATTACCCAGTTACACCTACTGTTCGGTATCCTTTGGTTCACCTTCTTCCTAGTGCGTACTTTCTTCATTCCCTCTTGCTTCTCGCGCTTCTTCTCCTTTGTCGACGTAATACCAACCCGTGCCTTCTCCTACTTCTCTGGGAAATGAAGTTTCGCCATGAACCTTTTCATTTCATCGTCAAAGTCATCCGGATTGTAGTCACCCTATCTCGTATTATGCTGTAGACCGACAGTAGGGCCTTCCATGTCTCCGGGAACCTTCTTGGCACCGGACGCAACTTTGGTCGCGTACCGAAACGACTTCACTCGGTCTGCTTCACGAATGACAATGTGTCCAAAACTCCCGCCTCATCTTTCCTCAGGTGCGGTCTTCGGGTTGTGCACGAGGAGAACCAATAGGAAGACCAAGTTGTTTAGCCACTCAGCTTTGCGCTGAAGCCGCTACCAGACTTCAAGAGCCCTCTTTGTAATCACAGTCTTGCTCTTTCACTCCCTCGGGAGAACTCCCACATATTGAAGCAAGTACGGACACATAACAGAATGTAGGATACCACTCTCCCGTGGTCTATGTGTTATTTTCAAGAAGAGTGGCTATTAGGATACCTATGTGCTAAGTCGTCAGTTTCGAAGTGAGTGGGACTGCTGTGGCAGCGCCACGCGTCCTCTTTCTCCACTAACATCCCTTGGCAGGTTGTGTGGTGCACACAAGTGACTGAGCGTACTTTTTTAACTTTGAATCAATCCAACAAGCGGCGGCCCAATGCTACACTTGCGCCCCCTCTAGAATGAAGAGCGATATGGCTCGTCGATTTGGTACCCAACACCACACAGAGCGACAACGGTCGACTAATCAATCTAGTGAGGGCGTGACGGAGACGCTACCACAAAGTCCGGATGAGAGAGGAACTTGTGCAAGTTCAGATTGCGTATTCCCCAGGATTATTCTAGAAGGTTTAAATACTAGCACTAAGAGCGCCATTAACTCGCAAAATGGTTGCATTCTGAAATAACGTCAGATTGTTTTGTTCCTGAGGTAAAACATCTGACCGATGTCTTTGCCTGTATACGTGCTATCATGAGGATTCTGCCCGACAAAACTTCGACCAGACGTTCCTCCGTTTGTTAGGTATTCGCCCCCACCGTCTAACGCATCGTGCGATACACGCAAACCTCCTGAATTCACACTCCAGCCCTCAACTGCGGCCAACCGACCATTCAGACTGACTGCGCGGACGTGGCGAGACTCGCCTGAGGAATTGATGGAAGTAACAGCCATTTCCGATCCGACTCAGTTTACTGGGAGGGACACCTGATACCAACGTTAGGGGGATATCGAGACTAGGGTCATTGAAAAGTAATCCGGTACCTCCTTGCCGCAATTCAACCAAGGGTGGACTCATCTGGAGCTTCCTTATCCATTATCCTGTACTCTAGGCCCATCCGCGATGAAAGCCTAAATTGAAGGGTGGCGAAGCGTTGATCGCTGCAAATACTGGAGTGGGGACATCTACTGCTATCGAAAGCGACTTGAGCCTGGTAGCATTTTCGTCGAATTACGTATTTGAACCTTTATTGATCTTCGGCAGAATTATGCTGGGATGACCTCTTTATTTACTTACATGCGTAAGACTGTTGATGCTAGATGTAGAGCCAAGGTCTACGCGCGCGTCTACCACGTGGTGATGGCGTGGTCGCAGCTGATGACCCATATGCAGGATCGACAGCAAGCACTGGACGCGGCGTAGAGCGAGCGTTTGCAGCTGAACGCGTTTCAGCTGGTAACGTGGGTATACTTAACTGCTGCGCTGCGTGGCTGTACTGCGAGGGTGCAGTGAGCACGCATGCCAGCAGAAGCGCGTACCACACTGCATGTTTGTTTATTGGCTTGTAGACTGGAAGTAGCGAGCCCCTAGCGAACCAGGATCAACAAGTAACAGCTAAATCTCAATCACTTTCCAACTTCCTTCCTCCTAAAGAAGTCGCCTTCTCAAACCGGAGCCGCCAGCAACTCAAGCCGTCACCAGCACCGTCGTGACCAAGCTACAAGACAAGCAAGTTCACAGACGCCGGAGAAGGGCACCCACAGATGTGTAATTTCTCATCCGTCGTCCCAGAGCGACAGTTGTATTGGTCGCCAATCATACTATCCTATTAAAATACGCCGTGACAGGGCCGATTGATCCGGAGACTTGCAGTGTTTTCAATCCAGAACTTCCTCAACAAGCAGCAAACAGCCGCCCTCTATACCAAGGGCGCCATCAAGACCAAGACCAAGACCAACAGCGTCAGCGAGCCGCCACCCGCCTGATTTAAGGCGGTGCCATGACGGCATTCTTCAGGCCAGCTGGCATCGGCGAGTTTTGAAACAGAAGCTTCGTGTGGTACGATGTGAATCTGTCTGGAGGAGACGTGCTCGACGGCTCGAGCCGAGGTGGGGTCGCTAGACCACCAACCTATCTTTGGCGGTATATTTGAAAATGAGCGAGACGACTTGCGACTGCAAATCACCCTACCCACGTTGGCACCAGCAATTGAAGCGATACACAATCAGTTGGGCAGTCTGGTCAGCATCAACGACGGTTGGCGTGTCGACGAGACTAATTGGCATACGTTGCATTCGTTTTCGGGTGGGCGCGGCCAGACTATGGGCCACAATCGAGACGGCACAAGTGCTCATCCCGCGGGAGTCTTGGTCGCGAATATACAGGTATTGGTACATCAATAGACACGAACAGATCAGCAGCATACACAAATCGACGACACTATCCAAAACCCCGTCGCATGGTACACCAGTGTACAGATTACTGGCGACCAGTAGACATAAGCGCCCTTCTCGCATTACGAGTGATGCAGGCGCGTCATACCAGAACCACGGGCTGCCTGTCTGCTCCAGTCATCGTTTCAGTGGACACTTTCGGGCGACACCAAGCATCTCAAGCTAGCCGGCGTTGCCGCCCTGCCCAAGTGCGATGGCCCCACCGCTGGAGTGGACTAAACTAAGAGAGTGCAGTAATGAAGATGACTACGTGAAATTTCGCTGGGAATCGTTTTGCTGTTCGGCTGTGCGTGCCAAAAGAGATAGTCCGTGCATCATCTGCCCTGGGGAACACGATAGGGTTGAGCGCCGACTGCGCTGTCGTAGCGAAACCTGTGAGAGCAGCACGGGGCCGATTAAGTGCCCGACGCGCTGGACAGTTCATAACTGCCCAGCAGTTTCGAAGTGGGCCATTCTAAGCAACGGAGCAACTCATTTTCGTGGAGAGATCGAATGCGCGGTGCCGCCTAGGTCCAATGTCACGGAAGAAATGAAAGAATACATTCATCGCATGGACGAGAACGCTGTGCCTCCTCGGCTCATCTGGAGCAACTTACTGCGCGCACCCGAAGTGGAAGCCTGTGCTAGGCTACCCGTCCTACACCCAAGTTCAGCGCAGTGTGAAGCACATACGATGGCTACAAGGAACGAAAAACTCGATTATTCGCACTACGGAGTTGGTACGTTCAAAGTCCTTCGTGGCAGACATTGATCCCGACTCAGCTTTCGTTTTTGGGAATCGTGAAGATCAAGACTGATTTCCTTTCGTAGGCAATGGAGAAGATGATGAACCTTTGATTTTGGGAATTACGGCGCTAAAGCTTATGGAAAAGATAAAGGCGCTTCAACTTCAAGAACCGTTTCTGATTGTCCATTTGGACGCTACCTTCAAGCTGAGCGACCTTGGCTACCCTGTCATTACCTGTGGCTTCACTGATAAGCATCGCATTTACCGACTCGCCGCTTTATTCATCGTAAGTCAAAGAACACAAAGCAAATACTACGATGCGATTACAACTTTCTCCAAGGTTTTTCAGAAGCACATGAAAACGAGGTTCAGAATTGACGCGGTTATGGGGAACGCAGAGGCCGCCCAGCTCAATGCGCTTCAAACTATTACGGGGTTTGAGAACGCCACCTACTTGATGTGTTTTTTTTTCACGTGCTTTACAACATGCGGAAGCGCATCCGCCATCTACCTGATACCGTTCGTGGGGTAGTTTACCGTGGCATTCTTGACATGCACTATGCAACTAGTCAAGTCCAGTTGATGACGGTGTGGGCTCGAGTGTCTAGCGAGTGGAAAGGTGACAATCGGCTGTGGAGTTTTGTTGAGTATTTCGATTCTCAGTGGCTTAGTAGCCGATTTTGGCGGTGGCAGATCCACCATTCTCCTGGTGGATTCGCAACGACTAACAACCCCTGTGAAGTTTTCAACGCTAGTATCAAGCGTTTCACGCTGCGCAAAGCTATGGATACGAGGCGCCTCATCCTAAAACTTCTGACTATCGCGGAAGCCACCTCGATCTGTGTTCAGCCTGGTACTACGTCCGCGCGCCCACACCCACCTCAAGAGGCTAAGAAACTAGCGAACGTCCTAGTTTCATCGCAACGAGTTGCTGTTTTTGATACAGGAGAGCAGTCTGTCGTACGAGTGCAGTACTTAGGCGACGGGGTTACGGACGATGTAGACATCCAAGATGTTTCGGCAATTGGAGATTCACAGACTGCTGCAGCCCAGTCTAATGGAGTACTTCTGTCTGAAGGTTGTTTGACGGACGCTGAAAAAAGGTCGGCGGCCACGTTTTACCGTTCCGCTGTGAAGTGGTCAGTTCGGCGGGCGCACCACCTGGGTATGCCGCCGAGTGGTTGGGTAGTGCGCATCAAAACGTTTGAGTGCATGTGCCCCTACTTCACAAAATTTTTATCGTGCGCCCACGTGATCTGCGGCCGTGTCGCGTTCGGTTTAAGTGTTCCGGGCGTCGGAGGTCAGAACCTTAAGTTCAAGAACCGACGGATCCGCCGTACTGGCCAACGTGACCCTAAAGCCAAGGTTCCTGTGCTGGTTCATAGTCCACCCTTGACTTCGGTTGAACCGGCGCCTCCCAACACAGAATTTGTGACCGAGCCAAACACCGGCTCGTCGGAGCAATTTGAACTTGTCAGCTCAGCTGTACACGATTTTCTGCACGATAATACGGTCGACTTCTATGAATTGGATGTGTCGACGTCAACGGACGCAAGCATTTGTGAAGGCTACAATCAATTTGACGCTAGCCGGAGCCAACTACGCAGCGCAGATATGAGTGCAACAGGAATGCCTCCACACAGCACAGGATTCGATTATTCGGCTTTAGCCTCCTCAAGTCCCACGCCATTCTCACAGTCGGGCGACATTTCGCCGAATGGGGCAACATCCGTCTTGCCACAGGTGTATCCACCAGCCCAAGAACAGATTCCTATCCACCGCCCACGGGGCCGGCCCCTCTTGCATCGCATGCCTTGGACATTCAGTACTTGCTGAGATAACTTCTAGGTTATAGGGACTAGCGCAAGTACCGACAAAATACACGTTTCTTTTTAAATGTTTAGAATGTCGAACGCTTCATCATACTGCAACCTCCAAACTGCACTAGGCCAGGCAAAGATCACGTATATCACTTCTTCGTGCAGTAGAACACAATATCTAGATGTGTAACACCCTCATTCACCTGCTAGAGTACTTCAGATCTGTGCTTTGTTCACCCCCTCTTCTTAATTTGGTGCGTTTCAGGAATGCGTTACAACGCAAACTAGTAATTCATAGGCTTCGGAGCTTGCACGATGATTACCGTGCGCTCCTGACTTCTCCCCATTCGCGTTATAGACATTTGAGCGCTTCAAGAAGGAAAATGTTGGTTTAATAGCGAGGGAGTTACTTGAGCTAACATCAAAGCTAATACTTTTCCGCTCTATAATTTGCTCCCCCGCACCAAATATTGCCCATGACGTTCATGTCTTTACGGTAGCACACTCAGCACGTTCAGCATTACAAGATATGATAGTAAGGTATGACAGTTATGAGCATACGAGCACAACAAGAGGGAAATTCGGAATGGACAGCGCGAGGTGCACATGATCTTGCGTCAAATCTGACACTTTTTCACATTGTAATTTGCTCCCGCGCGTACAATACGACCAGTTACATGCATGGTTTTACTGGAACACACTCACCATGCCCATCGCTATGTGCCATGATAGTAAGGTTTACATCTACATCAGTCGGAGAGCCACCACAATTGTAAATCTACTAACCTGCTAACTATCGATTTAAAAAAAAAGGAATGTAATTTGCTCCCCAGCCATCAATAATGCTTGGCTTCAGTGTTAAATTGCTGCGTGGAACATGTGACAATAAGCTCTACAAGAATTGATAACGATACGGTGGGTGGTGTCTTCACTGACAGGTTTAAACAAGAATAACAACGTAGAAAGAGATCTTACTCTTCAACATAATCCATAGCGATTTGCATGTGAAAGTCTGATAACGAATCGAAAACGTTGCAGTTAAAGTTTTGTTCGTTACAGCATTGTGTTGCAGGCGTTTATTGTGTTTGTCGCTTTCGCTTACGGTTCTCCTTCTTTTTTAACACCAGCAATGGCCGCATTCCGTCTAGCTGCGAATCTGGGATCCTCCTCTAGCTTAGCTATAAACATGCTCTTCTCGGCCTCGAAGCTGTTAGGGCGCCATACTCTACCTTCCATGACGCAGAACGCTGGCAGCACTCATTCCCATGCTGGCCTAGTCCCCTTGGCCACAGCAGCAGCGGCCTGCGTAGCATAACGGTGTGCAAACAGCCGATCTTGCTTCAAAATTACAACATTACCTGCGATTGCGGCCCACTTATCTTCGTCCAGCGTCTTGGCTTCGTAGGCGAGGGTAATAGCGTGATAGACCAAATGGTTGACGAATACGACGTCCCCAGGGCGCTGAATGACCACGCAGCTGCTTGGGTGCTTCAGCATGCGGTTCATCGAGTTCTCGGTTTTGAGCACGCGGATGGATCGAGCTTCCTCCATCGTGCGGAAAAACACCGAAATCTTGAAAGCTTGTTGTTGACAAGGAGGCATGTACGCAACGGTTCTGCCATGGTCCACGTGCATGGGTGTCTCTCGGCAACCAACTTGTAGCCACATCTCCTGCGGAAATACGTGCGCCTCCGTAGTCGACATTCCAATCTTCAAGTTGTAGCCGGGTATGCTCACAACGCATTGGTCATCGGGACCCTCTGCATCTTCGTCGATGGCAGCTTGGGCGGCATCCTTAATGAATTCCACAATATGTGTGCCCTTCTTGAGCTTCAGGTCGGCCCGCACATGGCTGGTCGACACTGGGAGTTGATCTGCCCTACGATATCCTGCCACAGCGTTGCTTGGGCCCCTAAAGACAAGCACCGCAGCTTTTGCAGCAATTGCCACCTCCATTGAGAATGAGGAGTCAACGTAGAGGTCACGGAACTCATGCAGCTTCTTCAAAACGTCTTCCTTGTTAATGGGTTTACCACAGTAATCCGCTTCTTGAACTAGTTGCTTCAGCTTTGTAATGAACGGGTCTTCGGGCATTATCGTTTCTCCAACCCGCCGCTGATGAACTGCTGATGCCTCTTGCCCACAGCAGGGCACTGACGCGGCCGCAACTACTGCCTATGCTAGTGTTGCCGGTCTGCGCCCTCTTGGTCTCGGCAAGACACTGGCGCCACTACTGCTTGAGCGGGTCTTCATATGCGCCCTCTTGGGCTCGGCGGGGCGCTGGCGCCGCTGCTGGTGCTGCTTGTGTTGCCGATACTTCGGCTAGAACCAGTAATGTTATGGTTAGTGTGGCCCACATTGAGGAAAAGTATGCATTGCAAGCTGCGTCTTTTTTTCTGTATATTGGTGGTCCACGTACGTGTGTATCACTGACCTAACTGGTGTATATTGCTGGCCTTTACTCATCCCGCGGGCATTGGTTCGGGCTTCGGTAATTTTCGCGCATGGACGATACACTCCTGCATGTCTACCCAGGATGGTATGGTGGGACCGCCGAGCGAAGCCGGCGTCGTAGCATTCAGTTGGACCGTGGGTACATGGTCCTCGTCCGCGGAGATCTCGCGAATACCAGTACAGGGGGCATCCTTGAATCCGTTCTGTCAGATACAGCATTTTGGTGTATTGGCTGCATTGTGATGGTGCTTCCGCCGCTTTGATGACAGTGTCTGGTTACGAATTCACATCCCGCCCTTATTGATTGAATAATTTGGTGGAGCGGCCTTCCGCGCCTGGTTTCCCAGTTTTGTTTCGCTTGCGTTCAACAATAACGTGTCTTGTGTCTGATGTAAAACTTACAGCCACAAACACAATTTCCATATCCACTGCCCATCCACCCTCCAACATGACGGAAATATGGGCATAGCATAGGGGCCACGTGACAACGCTCTTGTACAGTTGGGCCGCCCGGTGGACAGGTTCCCATAACCAGATTATCGGTCGCATCCGGTAGCTGTAGCGAAGCGTTAAACAGAGTGCGTAGAGCCGTGCATACAGCTTGTAGCGCTTCGTCCTCATCTAGTTCTTCTTCTTGAAGGTGCTTAACGCTACAAATACCGGGAGTGTCGGTTGCAATTGCAACGAATTTTCCTAGGGCAACCATTGGTGAAGCTGTTCTTACCATGAGCGGAACTGGTTGCTGGGTCTGGTTGTCTGCATCGGGAGTCCTCTTTGTGGCCCACTACCTGCAAGATGATATGCGAAGTAGCCGCGACATATACAAGCGTCGTCTTCCGGTATTATTTTAGCAGCGCGTTAAACGTGTCCCACGGATTGTTAGTTGTATCGTACCCGTACCCGCTTGCTGTGTGGAAAGGCAATACCCTCAAGTACCTGCTTTGGAACCGCTGGCTCGTAAAGTATACGACAAGAGACGTTAGTTGCAGCACCATTTCCCACTCGTTGGGTACCTTCCCCTAGTATACGTTCATGTCAGTGGTGTAGTGAATGCGCACATGTCACCGCCTTGCGACGGATCGTTGGCAGGTCCCGAGTTTCCGAACGTTATACAGCACGTTGGTGAAATACACCAGAAATGAAGTCGGTGTCAACCCGGCAACCTGTTAAGACCCGTTTAGTTGTGCGTCCTCGGCATCTACTATGACCGAGTAAAAACAAATAGTGTAGCAGTCGTGCAAATTTTCTTGATGACGTGAGTAAATGCACCGTGACACATATCATACTCCTTAGCCGTTCACCGACATACAACAATGATAACAGCAAGACGGTACGACCGAGTTGAGTCTGAAACCAACAGGTAATAACGGGATATCTGAGATCATCTCCTAATCTTCCATAATCAATTGCTGCATTGGCCAATGCGATACGCCACACTCCGCAAACGCTTGTTCGATACAGCCGGACTTCTGCGTTCCATACTCAGCTGAGGGGTCTAGACGAAGTCGCATGGCCCAACATGAACTTTACAAGTTGAGCTTCTGCATGTCGGCTTGATTTCTTTCCCACAGTCCCGACCCACCGTTCAATATTCGAAATACCAACGGGCCATTTTCCTACTACGTAAGCTCACCAAACGAAACCATGTAAACTCCAAATGAAAAATGCAATCTTCCAAGCTTGCGCGAACCACTTTCGTTTCGCATTATCCCGTCAAAACGAAGTTGAGGTTCCCAATAAATGCATGACGCTCATCCTATACGTCAAAATATTGGAGTTGTCTCCATGTTCTCGCGGAAATTCTTGGCGACCTCCTTTGTGACGTCCTTCCGTCTTTTGGCCGCAAGACGCTTTCGTAGCGTGACATTTAGCGTCTTCCGGAGGTTCTTGCAATGTTACGTGAGCGTGGTTGCTGACGCAGCGTGTCTTGTGGGCCGCTACAACCTCGCACAGGCTAGTCTCTAGTTTAGTCCTTGTTTTTTACAGCTATGCATATGGAGTCTACTTTTTATTACGTGCCAAAACGACTGCTTTTTATTAATT
>JAHWLF010000895.1:0-10480 GCA_024679295.1 Phytophthora parvispora
ACCTACGACCAAAAGGTCCAAATACGAGTACGACACGGACGAAGAGTCTGAACCGAAAGAACCTGCTAGCAACAACCAGCACTCCAAGGTTCGTTTTATTACGGAAAGCGAGGAAGAAGAAGACGACAATGACGAAGATGAAAATATCGAGGAAGAAGAGGAACTTGAGGAAGAAGAAGATGACTGTGGAGGCGATACGGAAGATAACGAGGATGTTGGCAACAGCGATAACAGCGGTAGTGACGATGAATACGGCGACGAGCAAATAGATCGTGTGTTCATGGCTTTCCCCACAAGCGGTCTCGAACGTGAAGATATGCCCGACTTCAAAACGATAGAAAAGATGGTCGAAGATCCAGACATGGCGGACTATTCAGTTCTAGAAGAAATCCCAACCGATGACAACCGTGACGATTTGTCGCCACCAAAGAGTTCTCGAGGGAAATCGCGTAAGACTAAAAGGGTAACTTTGTAAAGAAAAAAGCAAAGCAATATCTTTTTTTTTGTTTTTCATTGGCCTGACGTGTACGACGATCGACGCGGTTCTGACTGGCGTGATCTGGCTCGGAACCCAGGTATTAATAATGTTTGCCTGCGCGTGGGGTGCGTGATAGACGTCATGGTTTCACCACGTTCGATAGTTGCCGGAGCAACGCGTCGAGGCGTCCCCACGATACCATCCTTGAAGCTGATGATAGCGACGTTGCGCTTTGGCAGCGTTGTGCGCTTGTAGGCGTTAAACGCCATCACGATTGTAGGAACACCCGACACCAGAACCTTCACGAAATTCCAAATATCAGTTTGCTCCGTGAAAGAATCCAGCTGCCGTGGGTTACCGTTTGGATCCTCGGTACGGTAAATGACTCGTGCGCTAATGATCATCTGTGAGCACGTCATGGCAAACGTCATTAACAAAACGCATAATGAGGAAAATGCGGAGAGCTTATCCAGCCAATCGCAGTAAGTTACCACCTTGTCTTCCTTGCACCATCGTATCACGCGCTGGACTAGATTGTTCCCGCTCTTCCGACTGACGAAGGAAGTCGCGTGCTCGGCCATAGACATCCCGGCGAAGCTGAGTTTGTATGCGGGCGTAAGCATGTGTCAATCTTGGTAGTTGCGTTTGAACGACGGCGACATAGTTTTTGGGTACAAAGAGCGGATGTCATTGCCGACATACTCGTATGGAATCGCAGTGATAGACCGATCCAAGTCATCGAACCGACGGAGTTCTTGTAGTAGCCTTTCCTCGCGATTGGCAATGCTCTCTCGAGGTACGGACGAAAACCTGTGACGAAACGATCGAGGAGGAGCTGGTGGAAGAACGATTGTTCGCCGAGGCGATATCGGGGGCGGCGAGTCAGCTCTCCCTGGAGGCAAAGGAAGATCCATTACTACGAATTTCAGCAGAAATGTCACCCCTATAGAAACGCTAACTAAAGCTCCCTACAGGATCCGACTACTCTACTGCAACCCTGCGAACCAGAGCCCCCGACGAGATCTTGATCAGCGACGAAGTACTCCAACCCTCGTAATGCCGATTTCCTCTTGTTTTCGTTCTGAGCGGAACCGGCGGTCAACATCGCTCTTCCTTTGTGGAGGAGTCGTTCTCGCACAAGTGAAACCACCCAGCGAATGGATGGGCTGAAGATTGGGCAGAGACGGAGAGGTCGTTCGGTCATGCCTGCGAGCTGGTTCTGCAACACGCTGAGGATGTTGACCGCATTCACGTCTCGGTCGACTGGCCGCCGTAGCAGTTCGCCAACAGGTACGCCTTGGCAACGGCGTGGTTGACTTCTTGGATGCATTCGTCCCACGCGAGTTCTTTTGCTTCAGGCTTGTAGAAAGACTTTAGTGTCTTCTTCATGACGAAGAAATCAACTGTATTGTTCTTGGCGATGCGGTCCGCCACGTCTTGGCGCTTGACTCTCTTTGAAGGCGGTGATGACGACTGCTACGGCGATGTCTCTGCGACGGTCTCATCCTCGTAGGCAGGTTTGTCTGGTGGGAGTCTCTTTCGCCCTCGCATGGCGCATTGCGAAATGAGGTACTTCGAAGTATTCCACGAGGACCTTCATTCACCATTCATTATTGAGGAGATCCACCGGATGGATGATTTGTTGAAAAAAATAATTGGAACAGGGTGAATGAAACTTGTAAATATCAATTTTTGTCAACTGAAGAAGAATCGTGGCTCCCTTGCTTTCCAGCGTAGATCGCGTGCAGCACGCATTGCCCGTGGCGGGGATGCCGCACATAGTGGCCGCCATCAACGAGTTCCTTCTTCCGAAAACGTTAGACGCCGCGATCTGTCAACAGCTGCAGGGCATACGGAAGCGGTTCCGGAGCCTGCCGTGCACGAGCGCCTGCATGCGGTTCGCGGAGATCCGCATGGACATGCCCCTGATACACTGGCTGCATGTCAATCACGGTATGGAGGTCGAGGACGTGGAGAACACGATGTTGATGGCTATCGGGATAGGGAGCTGCGACGTGGCGGCGATGGTGGTTGACAAGTGCCCAGGCGACGTGTGCAACGAAGCGCTGCGTCGAGCCGTGGTGTACCAGCGCACCGAGCTGGTTCGTGTACTCGCCCCACACGCGGACCCGTCGGAGGTCGGGAAGGAGCTGATGAAAGCTGTCTACAAGGACCAGTGTGAGGTGATCCCACCGCTAACCGAACATGCACCCGCATACACGTGCTCAGATGCGCTGGAGACTGCCATCGCAGTGTACGGCGACAGCGGCGGAGAAAATGGCGGGTCCGTCTGGGGAGGGTTTCAGTCGCTCTTGGACTGCGTAGATCCTTACATTCTCCCATCTATGCTGAAGAAGGCCATCTTTGTCGGGTCGGCGAAGCTGGTGACGATGATCGAGAACAAGATTAGCAACCAACCGCCCGACACGACGTTGATGAATATGGATAGCACCCTCGACTACGCAATCGACTGTGGCGACTGGGACCTGGCGGAGCTGTTGGATAACGCGAACTTGTACGCGGTAAAAAGCGCCCGCTGGGACTTTGCTGCATAGCAACCGCGAAGCCCGCACCGTCGTTCAAGCGCCAGCGAATGGCTGCCAAGCTTGATGTCGAATTCTCGAAACCCGTTGCATCGCTCACCCCTGCGTTGTTGGATCTCGAGCGTGATTGAAGAAGTTCTAGCATGGCAACCGCCGTTTTCATAAGAATGATCTCATGGGGCATGGCGCAAAACAACAACAAAAATAACGTTCAAACGTGGTTTTGTGTTCTTCTTGTTCATTCTCCAAGTTGACACGCATACGCAAAGTCCTTTGTCAAAACGATGTTTAAGTCCGCCATGACCAGCTTCAAAAATGTCATGTGTGGCGACGGTTTGTACATGTGCATCGTCGCCGGCCACGACGCCATTGACTTGGGCATCTGGTTCAACGCGTCGATGACGGCCGACGAGTACATCCACATGATTGTCAGGATGTCCGCATCGATGATCTACCTGCCGATCCACTTCGACGTAGAAGACCGCTGGGAGAAGCTCTCTGATCAAACAAAGACCGCCGAAGACGCGATGAAACGACAGAACGCGTACAAGCATTTTCGTTACGCCCAGAGGAAGCGTAAGCAGCTACAGCAGCAGCAAGCAGACTGTGCCTGCACGATACGCAAGGCCATGCTCGAGATGAACCGCCTTGTGGAGAAGGAGTTTACTCAGCCGCGCGCGTGGAAGGATCTGGTTCGTCGTAGCTGGGACCAGTCGCTCATCGGCAAGATGACCGAAGAATCCAAGTGCTTGGAGAGCGTTCATCCGTGCGATTTCCACGACGCTGAACACGACAACTGCCGCATGGCCGTGATGACCATTTACCCCATCGCCGACAACCTCGACGCCCTCATTCGGTCGCGCTTCAAACATGAAAGCGTCAAGACCCATTACGACCCTCCTGTTGCGGACGTTGGCGTGGCACCGCCCATGACACTGCTCGAAGCCTCGGACGATGAGAAGAAGCCCTACGTTCACGCCCTCATCAAACGAAGCAAGTTTAAGTATGACTACGTGATAGGGGAGCGCGGCGTCTCTCTGGGCGACGGCGACATTGTCTTCTGCGACGAGCTTGAGGCGGCTCTGCGATTTGCTGCTTGGAGTCGTCGGCATACTCCAGAAGCACGTCGATCTTCTTCGTTTGGTCGATGTTCATGACCTTGAGTTCATTGTTGCTCTCCAGCAGTTCTTGATTGGTTTCCAGCAGTTTGAGGTTGGTGGCCTTAATCTCCTGGACGTCCTTCTTCAGGTCAATGTTCTCGTTACCGAGGACCTTGTTCCGGTGCTCCAACATCGCTCGTTCGTACACGCCGAAGTACTTGACAACCTTCTCCAGAAACAGGTAGTATTGCGAGTACTTCACCGGATCAACAGGTTGGTCGGCTCGGCGCTGGACTCGCATGAGGCACTTCTTGAACGCCTCTGGCGTCAGGAGATAATTGTTCTTTGTTGTAAATCCGCCTTGTTTCACCGGCTCGATCACGTGGTCGACCCGGTATTCCTGATCCTCAATAAGACTCAGACGTTCCAGCCGACGCTTGATCGCCACGCTCTCCCCGCTAGTCGCGACGCCGTACTCAACGAGTTTCTCGTGCGGCACGACGAATTGTCCGTCGTTCTTCTCGTCGGCCAGCTCGAGGAAATACGCCATGAAGGATGTGTCCAGGTCGGGACACGCAGCGGCCTTGGCCTTCTCGATGAAATCTTCGAGCGAGATGGAATCATACTTGTTGGCGAGGTCGTGGGCGAGCTGATTCATCGTGGCGGCGATGCTTGCAGTCTTGGTTGGAGGATGGCTGGAAGGAAGTTGTCGGGTGGAAGGTAAATCCAGGAATGATCGAGTGCG
Source organism: Phytophthora parvispora (assembly GCA_024679295.1). Classification (NCBI taxonomy): domain Eukaryota; phylum Oomycota; class Peronosporomycetes; order Peronosporales; family Peronosporaceae; genus Phytophthora; species Phytophthora parvispora. Next base: position 4,867 of record JAHWLF010000895.1, read on the forward strand.
ACTACCCCACACTACTCACTGGTGCATAGGGCCCCCTGGTGGTCCAGTGGTCTACGGACCACAAAGCTACGCACTTGGCATGCGTTCGAGTCCCTCCGGGGACTTTTCCGATCCAGACGATAAGAAATGATTAGCATTCCAAAATCCAATATCCCATTCAAACAAATCAGAATCAAATCAAAAACCTTCAGAATTCAATAGCCAAGCCAGTGAGTAGCAACCAGGAATAACCAGTTAATCAACTCAATTTCCTTCCTTCCTACTCACTGGTGCATTCACTAACCGCCCGCAATATCGCAACATGGGACCTTTGTGTCCGATACAGCTCTTAACGTCCACGATCACCACGCTCTCCCTGCTAGTGACGTTCACGTAGCTGCATCGCATAATCAACATCGCAGCACACGACCGTGCGTCCGATACAGCTACTTCACGTCCGCTGACATTCATAGATCGATGGAATGAAGAATTTTTTTATTACCTCGATAATAGCTCTCCGTGTGGGATGGATGCAATCTTCGATCATTTCGTTGCTGCGTGCGTCCGCTTCGGGCCAGGGTTATCGCAGCCCACACGCGATGTGGTGGATGCATATGTGCAATTTACCGGCGGTACGACCGGCAAGATGAAGCTATACGCATTCCTACAACGCCAACCAGGGGTCACCAAGGTGCGAACGATGTTTCAGGGTCTGGCATTGGTAACGACGTCCACGCCTGGGCAGCCGATATCGCAGCCTCCATCGCTTGGCGAGCCGGCAATCACCGAGTATCAAGAGAAAAAGCTCGCGCTCTTGCAGAAACGGCTGGAGCAGGAGCAGAAGCTGGGACGCGATCGCCTGGAGCAAGAGCGCGAGGTGGAGCGGGAGCGACTGCTGGCGGAGCGGGAGCGACTTCTTGTGGAGCAAGAGGGTCTTGCGATACAGCGCAAGGCGGACTCCGACGCGCGCATGCTGGAGCTAGAGTCCACGCGCGACATGCACACCGAGCGCATCAGCATGAAAGCCAAAAAAATTGAGTCCGACGAGCGGATAGCGCGGCTGCAGATCGAGTCAAAGGAGCGCATCTTCGACAAGCTCAGCGAGCAGACGGAGCGGCACCACCGTGAGCGTATCGCGTACGAGCGCGAGGAGAACAACAAGAATAGGAACCTCATGACCTACAACGTGCACATCGACAACTGGACGAAGAAGTGCATGGTGCAGTGCTTCGGGACGCTGTCACGGTGGGGGATGTCCTCAGAGCACATCGTGCAGGCCGCGGAGTTCAACCGCAACCGGCGCGTGACTGACGGCGACATGGAGAAGTTCGTGGAGGCCATCGCAGCCGGCTCCATGCCCATGCGACTAGTCGACGGATCGACTAAGATCGTCATGGATAACAACATCTTACCTATCCTCCATGACATAGCCGAGCGCAAGGACGTTAAGCTCAGCGCAGCTGAAGAAATAAAATTGGGAGAGGCGTTAGAGACATCGCTGAGCGATATTATCGATCGGCTGGTAGATCGGGTTCAAGATGCTGGCACTGACCCAGACGACGCCGACGCGTTAACTGACTCGGCTCCCTCAGACAACGACGGAGAAGCGGGTGCTGCGGCAGACGCAGAAGAAGATAATGATGGTCTGGTAGACCCAGAAGAAGAAAACAGTGCGGACCCTAAAGAAGAGGATGCTCATGCTGCGGCAGACCCAGCACAGGAACCCGCGCCGGAGATCGACGAATACGAGGACATTAATCCGACCTCGAGCAAGTACGTCAAGTCGCTGTTCAATAAAATCACCGATGGGAATCGCAGCGATGGTGACGTCCGGCGCAGCGTGCTCACATGCGCATTCGCCAACGCGGAGAGCCTCGACTCGGTGCTGCGAGGAGACAGTGCGGTCATGGCTAGGCTGGGGAAGTGGCGGCAGCACTGCTCGAGCGAGCTGGCCACGCGATCCAGTATCCGCAGCCGGACGGAGGTGATGCGCGACGACAAGAACCTTGCGCAGGACCGCCGCAAGACGATGATCAAAGATATTACTCGCCTGATGAAGAAGGCCAACGAGTTCGACGCCGAGCAAGGAACCTTCAAATGCTTCATCTGCCACAAACCGATGCATATCAACGACTACGATGTGGAGCGGCTGCATGTGGTATCTCGCGCGGACGGGGGCGACTGCAGCACGGAGAATCTGGTTCCAGGGTGCTTGAAGTGCAACCGCTCGTCCGGCAGGGTGAATCCCATCGACCTGCGATCGGCCTAAAATTGCTCGCGAGCTGATTGAGGTTTATATCATCCTGCTGCTTGCAAAGCAAAACACACACGCACCAACAATAAGAACGATGGCAGCTACCGCAGAGCTCAACAAGCTCAGACGTATCAGCGACTCCGACCGCGTGAGGCTCGCGGCGGTCCTCGAGTACCAGCCCCCACAAGTTGTGCTGTTCTTCAAGCGGTTTGTCAACGAACCCACGAAGACTCGCATCCAGCTGAACTTGGTACTCGGGTCGGGCAGAGGCGACGTTGTGTTCCACAGTCATGGAGGTTGGAAGTGTTTCCGCTCAACAAAGTGCGTCGACTTCATCAAAGAAGTCATCGAGCTTGCCGGCGCCAACGTCTCGAAGTTGCTGAAGGATCCGCAGCTCGCGATCCAGCAGCCGAAGCGAGTGTGATGCAGATAGAGAAAGGATGATGCAAGAACCCCGGGCGTGGAGGGTTTTGACAGGTTCGTCGTGTGCGAATCCTGGTTTTTTTGTCGGCTAACGAATACTATTACGGATGGCACTGAAAAATGTCCATGTTCTATCCTGCAATATCCAAGTCTAATCTTGGGTGAGAGACTTTCTCGTCTCCACGTTTTTTTTTCTTGTCTACGTTCTTCGGAAGACTTCCATGCGTCCTTGACTCAATACCTCGCTCTTGAACAGCTCGACCATGTTGATGCCCGCATTCACATCTCGATCCCAGTAGCGCGCGCTACACTTCACGTAGTTGCAACAGCGGACTCCATGACATTCCTTCTCTTCGAACTGCGCCTCGGCGCGATTGCGGACGAGCACCACGCCCTTGCGCTTCTTTCGTTTCGGGATCTTGGTATCGTGCTCTGAAAGTGTCCTTCAGCCATCGTTGAGCAGTTCGTACACAAACCCGCTAGCACTTGAGCGATCTGTCGAAGCGTGTTATCCATATCATGCAAACGAGTGCAGACATCTCGCTCCACCTGCGACTTCATCCGAAAAATGTATTTGTAAAAAACAAGGTGGACATTGTCAGTACCAACCGTAATAAAAAAAAGTTTTTTTTGCCAAACTCACTGACTCATTGCGAGCGATTGCAGGTCGACCATCTTGTATGGGCTGCAGATGTTGCTCGAGCTGGTGATCCACTTGTAGCCGGCGTAGCGTTTGACCGAGTTCAGATACTTTGGGATGGTCTTGCGGTTGACTTTTTGATCGCGGCCCACGGCGGTGAGAAGGTTGGAGAACTGCGTGGCGCTCGTGTCGAAGTACGCCTTGTTCTCCTCTTCGTGGATCGCGATAATGTAGTTCATCTTTGATCGCAACGTATGCTTCTTCATCAGCTCGTAGTCGATCTCCAGTGCCTTGATGATCGCCTGCTCGACGTCCGTTAGCGGCTTCATCAGCGACAGAAGACCATCGTCGTGTGGGCTAAGGATCGAGTAGATTCGACCTTCGTGCGAAGTGAGCCAGCGCTCCTCGCGAATGATGTTCTTCAGCAGCTGGTGGTTGATGTCGGGCTCCTTCTGCTTCAGCTCGTCGAAGTTCTTGTATGTCGTGAGATGCTTGTAAGTGCGATCTTCGTACACGTAGATGAGTACATCGTCCAAGATGCAGTGCTTCCGACAGTGCGGACACCCGCGCTCCTTACGCGAATTCAGACTGTCCCAGGACGTCCGGAACTCGTGATTGAGCACCGAAAGACACCGGAAGGTCTGGTGCTGCTCGCATCGACCAGTGTATTCGCCCACAAGCATCATGCCGTAGGGTCGCAGCGCTTCGTTCACTTGCTCCGTGGTGAGCGAGAGCGGGTACGGCTCCAGATCGTACTCAATCGGCGGAATATACCCGCCGTCGTCCTCGGAGATGATTCCGTACTCCTCCTCGAGGTGACCAGCCATGTCGTGGACGAACAAGTGGTCAACAGACGCCGGCTCAAGCTCGTGGTAGGAGTCGTAGTACTTCGCCAGCGCCTGGTTGAACACCTTGTGAGTGTCCATGGAGAGCTGCTCGAACACCTTCATGAAGCGCATGAGCAAATCCAGGTGAATGTGGAACAGCTCGCGGCGGTCGTCGCCGTACCGGAATCCGTCCAGGAAGCTGAAGATGAAGGACTCCATCGACTTGCCGTTGTGACAGGGCATGATGTATACATACCCAAAGCGGTCGTCCTCGCAGCGACCTGTCTGGTACCCGGCGATGCGCGTCTTCGGGTTGGTGGTGGTGCCGACCTTGAAGATGTTTTGCTTGGCATAGTTGCGAGACGTGGCGATGTACACGTACTGCTTCAGGGTGAACTGCTGCCGCTGCACCACCATTTCCTTGAACACAGCCGAACCTTGTTTTGCTTTTTCTAGCTGTCGTTTGGTGAACTCATTGCAATAACGAATGTACGCCTTGAACACCTTTTCTAGGGCGACATAATGCTTGCGAATCTCCTTGGCGCGCGACGTCTCAAGCATCATTAGTGACTCCTTGAAGCAATCCGGGGAGACGAGCAGGTGTTTGGTCTTGTTGTGGGAATTGAAATCGCCGGGAAGTACTAGGTACCCCACACTATTGGATTCGGCGGAATTTTGAAGGGTCTCATAAACCTTCATCTCCGATGCGGTAAGCTGTTTGAAATCGCCGTCTTTAACAAAATATGCACGGAGCAACGTGACATAGCGTTCCTTGCATTTGTACGGGTCAATTGAAGTGTAACCCAACCATGCTAGAATTTCGTTCCCTACATAAATCCATTTGTCATCGGCGATACTCTCCCAGAAGCGGTCGATGTACAGCTGCTTCATGTTCACGCCGCTCGCGCGAATAAATTCCGTTACTTCCAGCTGATGATCATACTGCGCTATCATACCCTTGATATCCATGTTTCGACAGTGAAACTGCTTATTCATATAAATAGAAGACTGCAACCTTCAAGATGCTTTTATGAGGCTGTTGTGGCAAATAAACGCCTTTCCGTAGACGTAAATTTCATCCCCCCCCCGGGGGGGAATAAATATACAAAAAAAATACTGTATTTGATTTAGGTCGAGTCGTGACCTCCGCCCGCCATAAATTGACGCGCCTTTATGCTTCCCGAGTTGCAATTTTCAATTCACTCGATCACATAAAGCAATGCTCGTACCCGACGTTACTCGGACTTACATTGGACAGACTGTACATTGAGCCTGAACGCGTTTGTTCAGACCCGCAAGTGACCCAGTCGTTAGCGACCGCAGCATTATCTGCTGCAACCGACGGTCTTGGCGCTCCCATGAGGATACACCTTTGACACGTTTTCACTTGCGTTGCCCTGGCGCTTTGATTAGCGCCGCACCGAGACCGTCGTCCCGGTTATGCATGACCACTCGCACTTAGTAGGAAGGAAATTGAGTTGATTAACTGGT
>JAHWLF010000896.1:0-10475 GCA_024679295.1 Phytophthora parvispora
TAGCTTGCTTTCACATTTCAACAGCCTATGCCTCCGCTCGCTAGCAAAACATCAACGGGTGGAAACAGGTTCACCAATGCCCAAAACAAACCGGGGTAAGATTGTCCTCAAGCAAAGTTGGCGGTTTGTCAAGCAAATGTCATATGCGCAGACGTTTTTCACGCAAATCAGTTAAGGCATGACTACTGAGTACTGAATTAACCAATTGATTAGTATTACAACGAGGAACATTTTTTTTCTTAAGATATGTGCGGTTTTATATTTAAAAAAAAGTAAATATATTTTACAATTAGAAAGATAAGTGTGTATTATAATTATTAACAGTTGCGAACTGAGAAAAGTAACTTTATTTTTTTAAGTCCCTTCTATAGTCTAAAGCAACTAGAGTAAGATGTTCTAATGTAATCAAAATTTTGAAGATGGATGCCGAGAAACTAAATACGGGTGCCACCTATCGGTAGTAAGCTATCCATGCTCGTTCGACACACTCGGCCAATTCTTCCACCTCCAGGTATGCTGTGACTTCATGTTCAAATTCGCAGCGCCAAACGTACACTTGTCCGCGTAGTGCGTACGTTTTAACTTGCCCTGGCACGGTCTCAAAGTATCCTTCAACATCATCGAGTACAAATTCCTTTAGAATTTTCCATTTCAACGGCAGGCCTGGATGTTTGATAAATTTTGGAACCAGTTTCCACAGTTGCCGGCGTCGCAGTATCCGAAGCCGCTGGCGCATGCCCTAAATCCATGTCGGAGTCAGCGCTATCCTCACTACAAGAAGCCATGGCTAACAACTACAGTGAAGTGGTTGTGAATGTGACTGTGTGCGCTAATCTCGCCTTCAACACTGTGAGCTATTGTTACTACTCCAAATAGATAGCGCTCAAAATCTATTTGCAGTCTCATCTGCTTGAAAAACATCCGCGCCGAATTAACTTGCTTGACTTCCGTCTAAAAATTGCTTGAAAAAAATCTGCACCCAAACAAACCTTGTACACCCCAGGTGCGGCACAACGTAAAAGGAGTATCAGGTTGTTGCTTAATGAATTAATACATCGTACTATGTAGATACTCCATAGTGTCGAGGCACCTACATCAGAGTTAGTGTGCTCGGAGGACGTGTTCACAGAGGTTCCTCCTCTGAACGATACCCAAAGGAGCTGAAGTGCGTGGATGGAGTACCTTCAGGGTTACAATGCGGCTACACGCCAAGTTATTTGCATCAAGGAAACTGTGAACTGCACCACTCGAAACGCACAAATGGCCTCATCCAAGGCAGCAGAAGAAGGGAAGGATGTGCTTGGAGTCCCAGAGGATTGGGAGTATTACAAGCGTACATACATTTGTACACGCGGATGACCCGACAGAAATCGCGGAAGCGGATCGAGGCCAAAGCGCTATGTTCGTGGTGTAAGTTACCCTTCCGCTTCGTAGTTCGGTTGGTAAATGAGAACGAGCCTTGGCTACTTAACGTAATAGATAGTGGTGCTCACAAACATAACCACGCGCTGGGTACGAAGCAGTTTCGGACATACTCACAAAACCGAACCATCCAAACCGAGGCTGTGGCGAACGAAGTAAAAACCATGGCTCGAATGAATTGTCGCCGCTCTAAGATTTACGAGTTTCTATTGGAGCAAAGTGAAACTTTTGTGAAGCAGGATGTCGATAATTTGGTTCAGTCTATCAAGGCGCAAAGCAAGCATGATACTGGCGACGATGGTGCATGGAGTGAGGCTACACGTACCAAAAGCATACAAGAGAAAGGTCATGTTTGGTATCGATTTGGTATAATGTACTAAATATTGTACCAAATCATCGCAGCTATCGTGATATTTCTTATAGTGAATATTTCATTTCAGCGCGCAGATGTTTGATTTGGTACTCGTTTGGTATCGTGTACCAAGTGTGCACCAAAACATTTGTGTCTTGTACAGTAGTTTGGTATTCTTTTGGTACAATTCACCGAACGAGTACCAAATAATTTGTGTGCGTTACAGTAGTTTGGTACCAGTTTGATACTGCATCGCAGTGAGTCCCAAACTACTAGTAGATCGCTTCGCTTAAACCGGAAGGGCTCGGGGCTGAAATTTACATGACCAATAATAAACCGATTGAAAATGCTAACTATTCTAGAATTGTCAAGTGTTACTAGCTAATAGAATGGTTGATAAGTTGAAACTACCACGATGACAACGAGGAATTGGTACGGTTGGCCAGCAAAGTGTTCGTTGCGATGGTGAAAGGATCGTGGATGAAGCGCAGGTGACACCGTGTTGTACCTGTGGTGCATCCGTGACGGCAGCACCAAATACAAAAGTATGTTGACGCGGCGACAAAGACGAGGAGGAATACTTCAGTAGATTGATAATCCACAGCTTTGAAACGACTTATAGTGTCATCTTGTAACAGGACATGGGCAGATGGCGGTCACGGCGTGGTGACCTCGGAGATGAACATCAGCCGCTTGTTGTGCGAGTTGCTGGATGACGAGCGGACCTTGTTGAATGAGAGGGGACGGTATGGGTTCACGAGACCAAAGGGTAGGCAAGGCGAGCTTCCCTTTGAGCGACAGAGAACGAGTGGTGGCGAGAGAGTGAGGACGACACAGTGTAGAATCAGGGGGCTAGACGACAAGTGTGCACTTACGGGGTGCTTAGGAATGGTGGGCTGAACGACAAGTGGTCGCGTACGCACGGAGACAGAATTTGTGGGCTCCAGGATACGTGGGCACGTACGAGGTTGGCGGCTCCAGACCGGCTTCACCATATGCGCCTCAGGCTCCTGGATCCCCCGAGGCCACGGGGACTGGCGCATAGACACCAGGAACCCCGGACCCCGGGAGCACCGTATAGCCCCGTCCGACTAACACTACGCGCTACGTCACATGGTGACTGCCGTTCCGCGTCGAGTCTGTGCCAAGCCGCCACGTGGGTGGCGGCAGTTCACTGCCAATATATGCGTGGGGCGAAGACCGCGATTGAAGCCCCAAGATCGATCGCGACACGATGCTGGCGGACAAATATCGACATTTGTGTGTCACATATCAGTTTGGTTGTAGTTTGGTACTACATACCAAGTGAATATCAAACAATCTGCGCAACGAATATGTGTATTATAATGAATATTTTTCTCCAAACAATACGCATGCTGCGGTCGGGCTACTAGAAGTTACCTAGATCATGCAATAGCAGAAGATTTGAAAAAAAAGTAACCCGAACTATATTTACATGTTATCAGCAAGCATATCTAAAGAATGCCGTAGATATCGTAGTCTCCAGTAATCGCAAGACCTGGGAATACCAGAATTCCATTCGGTTTTTCCGTGTAATTAAAATTCTACGAACATCATCGACAAAACCCCACAACTTACTCCGTCATTGTAGGGCTGTAATCCGTCCGTAATGAATTGAATGTAATCGCTGAAGTGCCTCGCAAACAGCTCTGTCACCAATTCTGGGCTTTCTTCATAGTACGACTTGGTACAGTCGTAAACGACGCATAGAAGCCCGTGTGTATCGTCTCGATCGACGCCCCATACTCGGTTTGGCTGCGCGTTCTTGTACAAAACAAACGTGGTCCAGTGATTTGGAACTGGGTGTAATACGCCAGCATAGACCGGAAGGGTGCCTTCGTTTTCAAATGCCCCGAACTTAGCCGCTATAGTAAGACGAGCTTTTGGATCCTCCAGTTGCGAAAACAATTGGTGAATAAACCCAACGTGCGGATATCGTCGCTTAAGGAACTTAATTCCCATTTCCACACAGGTTGTGTTGAGCCATTCATGCTTAACAAAAGATAAAACTTTTGCTCCGTCCACATTGTCACCATCCACTAAAACATCGGTCAAAACACAATACCTGATAGCTAGGACATTTTCTTCCTGTATAAACGAATATCAGCGAACTAAAGATACAATTAGAATATTTGAATCGTAAGTGAACCCGTACCTTCGGTGTTTGAACATACATACTCGTCAAAATCGGAGGGAATGTTTTTTTCGCCCGAGAAGTCAGGTAGGGCTAACACCCAATCCATCGCCGCTTTGGCCGTCTGTATGCGCCGTTTGACTTCATTGTAATGATTCGTGGTGTAGATCTGCGAGTACAAGAAAGTTCCGCAACGTGAAATGGTCGCGATAAGGATTTCAGACTCGTTGTCCATCCAATCTAAGCCACGCTTTTGTTGGAAACTCCGAAATGCGCCCATACAAAGCTCCGCGCTCGCCTTGTCCAGAACAAAGCGATGGTCGTCGATGCTGCTTATATCCGTACTCGCCGGCACAATTACCTTCGTACTCTGGGCAGTCTTGGTGCGAATCCTGTCAAACTGAAGGCACATATATCAGTTCATTAATCCATCAAAATTTGCACGCGTATTAAACTTACCACCGGGAAACATAATCCATACGAGTATCGCTGACTTAACAGTATCGAAATTCCTGACAGTGAGGGTGTATCTGGCGACAAGCCGTAGGCCAATTCCTGTGCAGTTTGCTTTACAACTGTAAGGCGAGCTCCACTTTTAAGTCTTTTCTGACGCCGTCTTGCATTACCCACGCGTTTAGACGAAGGCAGCAGCTTGAAATTACTAGTAACTCCAAGCTCATCACATTCGGTTTTTGGGTGAGCTTCATCTACATCCATTTTGCTGGATTTGACTTCGAGTGCGTCTGTGCCGATTTGTGTTTTATTGTTCAGAGCAGAAATAACTTCGGTGTGAACTCCATCTTTCGTCTCCACAGTAATGGCAGTGGCAGGCGAGGTTTCAATTCCATTAAATGATTTCTCATCATTTCGAGAAGTCGAAGTCACAGAAATTGTACCAGAAATTAAATTTGGAACCTGTGGAATCATGGCTGCCGCGGCTTCGTCGCGGAATTTTGTTAGTATGGTCAGCATCTCATTGTACCTTTTCATCGCAACATTTTGCATTATCGATGCAATGTCGTCCAAAATTTCCTTCGCCTCCGTGAACTTGTCGCGAGGCGACATAGGAGTAGTCCTATACTGTTTGGACGATTTCTTCACCTCGACTGATGAGACGGTAACTTCTCCGGTATTCGTAATGTCGTTGATCTCGTATGATCGAATCCACCGCCGATGAATGTATCTAAACGGAACTACCGACTCGTACGTACGCGCCCTGTCGCGGTAGTAATAGGCATGACGACAGGGCAACAGTCGGGTTGTTGAGAAGGTACAAGTACACGTAAATGCCTAGACGTATCAACGAACAGAAAGTTAGCCTAAAGTGACAAAATAAGACCAATCAATTACAGAAAGCACTCAATTCTCACTTCGAGGTTCAAGGTATGCTTGCGATCTTCATCATGCGAACTGAATTCGGCAACCGATTCTGTTGTCTCTACACGGTATGATGTTGTCGCCCGGATTCCATACTTGAACTCACTCAACAAGCAGTCAAAAATGTGGTTAGAGGCAATTATTTACTGTTAAGAATAAACACAACATACCAAAGTCTGTTCTAAGGCAAACCGACGTATCATGTTAGCGAGCCTCTCAAGCTCCACAACATATTTTCGATCAAACTCGAGAATTACCGGATCTCGAGGCAGTTGCCAAGTTCCAACTCGTTTCAACTCGGTGTCATACTCTTCATCACACAAGGCTTGCATACCGAGCAAGACAGCAACACCTCCAAATCAAACTTCTCGTCCACTTCTAGCTTCAATTTCGACCACTTAGACTCGATCCTACCACAGAAAAAATTAGGCGACAGTAACGTCAAAACATAGTAGGGCGTCATCTGACAGCTAGTAAAATGCGGTGAGTAGAGTACCGATTATTTGTGTTATTCCCCAAATGCGGAATATTCCCTCGCGCGAACGAAACCCACTCATCCGTGATATCATCCCAGTTTCGAACGAAATAGCTGTATAGAGGATGGTGCTTGTCATTACCAAGGAATTTTAGTAAGAGTGCGCGGGTGCGTTCATACTCCAGCTTTGAGTTCGCTTATACCAACGCGTGCATGACCCCTCCAAGCTTGTCCTTCTCATCCTTAGTACCTGAGTACAACAACGATACCTACATACAGAGTCAATAATGATCCTGCTAAAGTCGTACAAGTAGCGTACGCATACCTGCTTGGTAAAATATTTCACCACGTGGAACTGACACAGCAACATTCGAGCTGCCGGAAATGCTTTCGACAAAATCCGACGCTCGGTAAAGTCTTTGTCGGTAACGATCACTCTTATCGTTGCCCACGCTGCGTTGTTCTTCTTAAAGCACTCAACAGCATCAGTCATATTAGCTTTACCTTCTGCAGACATCAGTGAGTGTTGGACATGCTGGCCCTGCGCAAACCCATGACAGATAAGTACATGGCCGTAGAAAAAAAGATAATAACTAAGCATCAATGCCTTGCCGTGGATGTCGTGAACAACGAAGCTGAAAAGTTTGTAACGGCACTTGTTTGTACCAAAAGTCGTATCGATCATCACCACTTCGGGAAACGCAGCAAATAGCCGGCGCATGTTTCTCGTCTGAAACACCAGCGTTTCCGCTAGATCGTCCTTTCCAACAAAAACGTTGGCAGTTGATCCCTCGTCAGATGTACACAAATCTTTGAGTAAAGCCTCAGTCCTAATGTTGTCCGGCAGTCCTCGTTTATCCTCTTGCGACATTCGTGCAAGCATGTTGTGGATGTCTTTCCGCGTCGCCAATTTACCTGCAATAATAGGCGTCAGTATGACGCACCTCATGACAATGTACCTAGGCTCCGCAGTACGTACCGCTTGCCTCTCGGAGGAAAGGCTGGATACCCCTCGCTTTCGCTCCAGCCTTTCTCATGTTGTTTGCAGTCTCCAATAACACAGGGTCTTTAACGCGCCTGTTGACTGGGTAACGCTGATAAATGTCTTCACCAATTATGGCTGTTCCCGCTTCCTCGCACCGAGATATGATATTGATCTCGGATCTGTTTAGTGAGAGTGACACTGACTTTGACAGGGCATTTTGTCGATCTGGCCAATTTGTGCTGTCGTGCTCCGGTGCTCTTGGGTTTTCGATCAAATCCGTGTGTGCACAGATACGTCCTGCTGTAAGTTGTAAATTCTTCAGGCAATAGATCGGGCGGTTGTATGTCGAGCGCCGAAGTTTTATCTGTTTCAATCCCACGGAATAAAGCCTTTGCAGTAGCTTTCGCTAAAGTGTTTTCAGCATACTTCCTTATGTCTTTGTTTCGTGTCTCCACGGACGTAGACGTTCGTCGCCGGAAAGGTTGATGGGTTTCTGACAAAAACTGTGCAAAAGTCACGTCAAATGCCGCCCATGTTGGAAACGAACGCGGCAACCCCGCAAGGAAGGCATCCGCATCGTTGATTGATGGCTGTAACTGAGATAGTTGAGTAGGGGCTACGTCCGTTTGCTGAACACGCGCGCATTTAGACGACCGTTGTATTGGTGACAAACTGCCATCCATAGTCCTACTCTGAAGCAAAGCTGCACGGGGACAGCGACAAGAGAATCCCGAGTCAGTCCTGGCATTGCTGGTGCGTTGTCGGATGCAGGCTAACGGCGAACTGGCTGGCGGCAGAGAATTTCACTTAAACTCTCCAGCTGTCTACTACCAGGAAATTCTAAGTTGAGCTCTTTCTCCATTTGGTACTGCTTTGGTAGAATGTACCAAATCAATACAAAATGATTTTGTACGTGTAGACACTCTCTGGTGCATGTGCAGAACTTCTGGACTAGTTCTCGTGAATTGACGGGAACTGAGTTACCGTAGACGAAACCAGGAAAGGTGAAACTGGGGTGGCGAATTTGGCTTCTTGGTACATGCGGAGTCAACACAGCCAATGATGCCATTTGTGTCGTTACAATCGGAAGCCGATGGTTGCACTTCCAATCCAACAAATCGTACCGGTCCAGGTATCGAATGTGTATCTATCGTCGGCATAGGGTGTATCTGATCGAGGCAATGCATCTGCTAAGTGATTTAATGCGGAGATGTAAAGAGGGCACAGAATTTTCTGAATGGCTAAGACTTGATGTTACAAGCGTTTTACCAGCTAACATGCAACAATTAGTACTGACAACCGCAGAAAATTTAAAAAACAAAATCCATAGACCAGCACGGCTGATTTCTGACACTACTGTTCAGTATAAAACCTTGTACAGATTACAATTATCCCAAACAAAACGGATGACCACATTAAGAGGGACGCTGCCAGCCTGATCCCGAGCAAAAGGACACTGTTCATCCCAGTAAACTTTGGAAATACACACTGGGTGTGGAATAATCGTAGATCTCAACGTGAAGACGGCTCTAATTTACGACTCGATGAACGCTGTTGGATACAAACAGCACTAAGACAACTTGCAAACGACCTCAGTCAGCACCTCGACCTCAGCGCTGGTGTCGAAGAATGCGGGACACCTGTCCAATTTAACAGCTTCTTCTTTGCCTCAAGTTTTGGACGTATAAGTGCCCATCGATTCCACAAACGACAACAGGCAACTCCCTACGTAGACACCGGTTCCGACTACTGCACTACATCTTAAATTGCGCAGTTGCGAGGATGACAGCAGATCTGAGTACACATTGAGACTCTAGGCAAAGTGCTTACATTTGTAGGGGGTCCTTCATGTTATTACAGAATTTAGCTTTCATAAGATATCATACCCATTCTAGCTCCAATCTACGACCGAAGTGCCTAGTGCTCTAGCAACTGGGAAAATAAAATAAATGACGGAACTGGACGGGAACTGGTCTCGAAAGCTGGACTGTAGCACTGGCCATTTTTATTATTCGTCCTCAGCATTATCCTAATCATGACGGTTACTGCCGATATTTTTTCTCTCGTCACCGTCTGTATCACCACCATCTCTGCCCGATATCGTCGTCCGAGTCCACTTCGCCCCCAGCCAAGTTGTACATATGAAACAGTTGGCGGGACCCCGGGGTCCCCCATCCAAATAATCGGTATCGACAATTAATTATTTTTATCGAGCGCAGCGTTGAAACCATCGAGGGTCTAAAGATTTTCGCTTAAGCTTCGTGAGCAAATGGCACAACGCTACGGAGGTGGCTCCCAGAGTCCTCAGGCCGATAACTAAAAGAAAACAGGCCTCTGATCGGAAGGCAGCAGCGTACAAGCGGGCCGTAGCCATCAGGGGGGAGGAGCGAGTTCAGCAGATCCGTCAGGACTGGGAGACATGGGACACCATCTACGGCGGAAAAGAGTGGCAGTAGTCGGAAGGTGTCGTGCTCCAGCTTCTACATTAGGATTCTCAGAGCGTGTGATTCGAGCGATCACACCGGTCGGTGGGAGTCGTGTAGCAAGACTAGGAAGGTGCTAGAGCTTGGAATTGAGTCGTTGCATACACCCTGGCACGCATTCACAGAGGACGACGTTGCTCGTTTCAAAGCGCATTGGGCTACGTGGATATTGGAGGATGGGTTTCCGTGCGCCCTCCGACACCCACGGCAGTATTTCACTGAGCCCAAGCTGACGTGGAAGATTGTGCACTCTCGCTATGTGGACGATATCGCCCGAACCAACCCAGATGCCCGCACACTAAGCTACTCCCGCTTCATCTAGTACAAGCGGTAGTACATTCCTAGTGTCTATTTAAAACGGACAGCGCAGGATGTCTGTGACTGCTGAGTTCGCCTAGATATTTTGCTTCAGCAGCCCGATATTTCTGAGGAAGAGTACGAGGTTGTACTATTGGAAAAGAGCACTCACCTTAACGAAACAATCTCGCAGCGCCGATTCGTATCCAACTTTGTCAAAGAATATACGGTTTGGCATGCACCCAGCAGGTTTTACCTAATGAGGTTATCCCTGACACAATCGACGACGTCGCTGCTGACGACGAAATGACTAGGCTGGCGATGCAGATGCGACTGCAGAGAGAGTCTACTGCCGTGTTCAAATTCAAGCAGAAGATTATGGAGGTGGTATTCAAATGCCGTATTATGCTTTTTGTCGCCCATCAGCAAATTATGTCAACAGCAACCTCATGATCCAGAATTTCGTAATTGCAGACAGAACGCATGGGCAGGTGTACTTTTAGATGAACGTGGGCAGTGAAAAAACGCTGACGCTCTTTGCAGTCTTCGGCTTCTACATCATCTATCAACAGTTCGAAAGGATACGAGTCGTGGCATCCCAGCGGCGGAGGTCTGCCTCAGTGTTCTAGACAACTGTGTGGGCAAAATAAATCGAAAGCAGTACTGATGTTTTTCGCGCTGCTGTCGGTGATTTTTCCCTACAAAAAAATCGTTCTTTGCTTTTTTGCGTCCTGGTCACTCACATAAAATTGCTGACCGCGTCGTGGCAAGGTGCCGCCGCGCAATGCAGGGTTCACCCCAATGGAGGTTGTTGAGAAGTCAACACAATCAAAAGTGTGAATGCCAAATTTCTGGATCGCATTGACCCCAGTCGTCCATTTTTTGTCGGCTGGAGTTCGCTTTTCGACAAATATTTTACGCCACCACCT
>JAHWLF010000897.1:0-10463 GCA_024679295.1 Phytophthora parvispora
GCGAGACCCGTCGACCAATGAGAGGCCGCGGACGGGATGCAACTTGCAATCGACCTGATTGCGTAGGGTGGGTGGGTGGGTGGTGCATTTCGACGCCAGACCACCGCGCTTGGCGCCGCAAGACAGAACCGTCGAGCTGCTTGCATGAAGTTGTCGGAACCGCGTTCAACTTTTGGATTTGGTGGCATCAATGATGGGCATTGCCGCTTCCCGACTCACCTTCAGAGGATAACGGACTGCTGAAGACAGTTACAGTAGTTGATTTGACATGGTGATTTGGCTCTTGGGTGGGTCAGTGCAAGCGGAGCGCTGTAATTGCTGCAAGATGCTTGCGTTGATATTGCCTTAATGTCCGGGGTCGTTGTGAAAACTGCACGATCTCGCGCTCGGTTGGACCTTTGCAGCGGTAGTTAGCATACTTGGTCACGAGTTGGTTACCACTGCGGCCTACAGCGGAAGGAGCTGCTTTCACAGTACTCTCCCTGCCATACACCAAACATCAATTGTTTGCTTTTATCCTGCCTTGCTAGCTAAAGTTCATCGCGATTTCTGTCTCTTGCAGGACGCATTCCGTTACGACACCCATTTTGACATGCACCTAGCTCCGCCATTCGCCACACCCGGAACAGCGCAGCTCAGTTCCATCGGTTTACCAAGAGCGGCAACGAGGCCAGTTCCACGAGCCTGGGAAGCAGCCACCGCCACCGCCAAAGCGGCAGCGCGGCCAGGCCCACGAGCCTGGGAAGCATCCGAAGCGGCAGCGCGGCCAGTTCCACGCGCCAGGGAAGCACCCACCGATCAGGATCTCGTTGCTGCTGGGATTGGTGTTGGCGTTAATGTTTCCACCAGCGTTTGTCAGCATTATCGGCACATCAGCATTTGGCTGCTGAGCATTCGGCTGCTCGTTGGGATAAACAGGTAGACCCGGTTGCTCTTGACCACCTGGCTGGTCTTGGAGTTGGCGCAGGTGAGCTCCTAGTCAAAAAGAAGACAAGCGAACGTTAAGATCACCAAGTTAGATATCAGAACAAAACCAAGCTTTCACACCCTTCACGCCCGAGTGGAGCCCATACGCGCCTGGGATAATCGAGGCAGTGGTCGCCAACACAAGCACCAGCAAAAGTGCAGTAAGCTTCATCGTGAAGTTGCTTGAGTGAAGCTTCTTCTTGCTACTGGGCAAACTGGAGACTGAGCTCTGAAAGCAAAGCTTCGAAGACTGACCGAATTCGCCGTTGGAACAGATATCAAGCACGTCAGCCAGACTAGTCCCTGGTCGTACAGTAGCGAGGAGATGCCATGCAGCGTTGTATCCAACCATTTGGGCGTGCTTGGCCTTGTCGCCCACGACGTAAATGTGCATGTTCCCAACTCCCAACTTGTGCCTGCAAACGTGCCACTAACCACCGTACTCCTCGAACAACTTCTCCGATCGTTGAACCAAATGAAACAATCCTTTTCACTTATAACTTTAATCCTCAGTGCCAACCGTTAGAGCTGCATTACGAGCCGCATTGTCAGCAACATCGTTCCACTTAGATCTCCAGTCTTTTTTGCCGGTATGCGCCTTCACGTGGGTCCAGCGGATACGACGACTGCCCTTCTCCGCCATCAACAGCTGCAGTAGATCGCGATTCTGCACGGACGCCCCATCCGACTTCTTCCAATCATTCTTTTGCCACGTCCCGACCCATTCCGTCATGGATCGAATCAATAACATGCTATCCGAGAAGATGAATAGCATGCGTGATCCCTCTGGGTCCTCAATATTAGCACGCTTCATCGCCTCCAGTGCTGCCATGTACTCTGCTCGATTGTTCGTTGCTCGATCTTCCACGAGCTGCTTGGCCACATTCCAGTCTTCATTGTGCGGGAAAATGCACGCATATCCAGCACGGCAGCCCCGGCGCCCGTTTTCCAGAGCACTCCCATCACAAAACGCAACAAAAGTGTTGGGGTCCTTTGGATCCGGGTCCCCCACTTGGCCCTTGGTTGCTGCAGCGTGCTGGTTCACAAAAGCTTCCGCCTGCGCCTTCGTCAGGAACTTCTTGAAACTGGCACTGAACAAGTTCTCCACTTGCTTCTTCGCCTCAGCCCATGTGCGAAACACGCCCGTCTTCCGTCCTTTAGCTACCGCGTACCACCAACCTCCCGTGTTCGCGGAGGTGTCCGCCAATTGAGCGTCCACATCAGCCGTGGCTTCAGCGCCAGCAAAACCATTTGGAGCAGCACTTTTCAAGTCAAGAGTCGATCTCTGCTGCGAAGCATTTGAGCTCGCCTCATTTTTCAACATGGACGCCAACGACGTCGAACTTTGACTCTTGTCAAATAGAGCCACATACTCCAACGCTGCTTGCTTCGAGTCGAACTTCTTGTACACTGAGCGGCCAGGATATCCGACCGTCATGCTGTCCACCTCCTGCATGGAGGTCACGACCCCAGTCTTGAGGCCTTTGGCCACTGCATAATAGGTGCCTTTATCATCTTGCTTAAGTTTCTGAGCGGAAGGCTGTCCCAGTGCAACAGCTTCCTCTCTGGGTCGCTTAGGGTTTGCAGTAGGGTTTGCAGCTGGTGGCTCCGATGAGGTGAAGTTGACGATACCCCGCTGCAGGTTGTAGTCGTCGATGAAGGCGCGCGCCTCAGCGTTGGTCTTGAACTTTTTGTACTTGCAGCCGGTGAAGCCTTTCACCTGCGCCTCGCACTCCGCCCACGTCGTGAAGACGCCCGTGGAGCGCCCCGCCGCCACAGCGTAGAAGCCGCCCTTCGCCATCGGATACGATTTGTTTTTAGTGCGTAGCCATTTCCTTGAAACGGCCTCTGATTGGCTGGTTGGGTTTATTAATGAATACGTTGGTGTGTATACACCATATATACATTCTGCAATTGCGCTTTTTCTCCTTCTTCAACGTGAAGGAGGAGGCAAACCGATGGAGGCGTGTTGTAAGCGAGTCGCTATCGACTGAATAAGCTGTCGTGGTGGACGATTCTGGGCAGTCTGGCCTTTTACCACGTTGAAGTGACCTCCACCGCTCGTTTTCGAAAGGTCGGTCGCTCTCGTGAAATCCTTGTCAAGCGTGCCCCCTCGAAGATACGCATCGGATCCCAAACCAGCAGCAGCCAGCGTCGATTCCTTATCGCGACCATGGCGCGTTCCCGGTCATCGTCCATGAGCAGCAACCGCAGCGACGTCGAGGAGTCGGAAGATGCCCCAGTCGACATTCTACCCAAGGAGATTCGGCTCGCTGAAGACGCAGGTGCAGTTGGTCAATCGGATTCGTCCGATGGCGCTCTAGCCCTCACCTAATAACCTTGTTGTAATCTTTGATGCAGATGAAACGCTACCCAACACGCTGGTGATCACAGTTCTGCAAGCCCGACACCTCCAACCTTCTGCGCTGAGAGACACCCTGAGTTGCTACGTCAAGTTGTCGTCGCTGGGAGTGGAGTACAAGACAAGTGTCATGACCAAGAGTCGGGAGCCGAGATGGCACGAGGTGTTTGTGTTCCGAGCGGTTGACTGGACGACGGGCGTCACTGTCTCCGTTCGAGACCGCCTCCCTCTCAAGATGAACTTCCTCGGCCAGACAGTGATTTCGTCGGCCGAGATCGCCAGTCTGCCTGGGATGATCACCCAGCGATGGTTCCAACTCCGAGATAAGGGGTTCGGAGGACAGCCCACGGGGGCCGAGCTGGAGCTCAAAGTGGCGCTGGTTTACACGAAAGCCAACGATCAAGGACTATTCGAGACTGGCCCTGCGGCGGTGGAGCTCGAGAATGGAGCGGCGGATGCGGGGTTGGCTGAGTTGCTAGTGGGTCAGGAGGACGAAACGGTGGAAGAAGCTAACGCTCGGTCTAAGGCTCTGCTTCGACGAGAAGAACAAGAGAGGGAAGCTGCTGCTGCGATTGCAGCTTTGAAACAGGGAGACTACCAAGTGCAGGTGCATGTTATTGAGGCGCGAGACCTCAAGGGCGAAAATGTACGAATCTACAACGCAGAATAACGTGGATGAAAGTTCTAACGAGGTGTGGTTACTATGATGTAGCTAAGCGGGACATCGGACCCTTACTGCCAAGTAGAGATCATGGGTGTCTCGAAGAAAACATCGACGAAGTACAGCACGCTAGGCTGCGTTTTCGACGAGATTTTGTTCTTTAACTTTTCGAATATTGGTCGACATGAGCTACGAGAGGCATCAATTAAGGTACATCAGGCTTCAGTAATTTCGGAGGAGTTATGCTAGTCTTATAGAAACCTGACTACACTGTTTTACGTCCTGTTCGGCTAGATCTCTGTCTACGACTGGGAGCTGGTTCTCAAGGATAATCTCATCGGTATTTATCAGCTCGATTGCCTCTCCGTATATGCTCAAGTACGTGACCACTTCCTTGCGGGTCTCAGGGTTTTCTCCCTAGCTAACTCGAACAATTACTGTCTAGCCGGATCACGAGCTATATCGACAGTGGATCGCTGTTCACGACAACTTGAACAAAAAAGACCGAGGCATCCAGGGTTTCCTTCTTGTTAGCGTGGTTGTGCTCGGACCTGGTGACGCGCTACGTGTACATGATCGAGAAGCTGAAATCGAACAAGAACTAGCTGAGGCTACGGGTGAAGTCACGAGTGAAAAATCGTTAGGCGAAAGCGGACCAGCTGCGCCTACACCTCTTGTCTTGGTCCCACCCGCTATCGAGCTCAAACTGCACTTCTTGGTTGTTCGAGTTCTACGTGCTGAGCACTTGCCTGCTATGGACACTGGAGGGCTTTTGATAGGCGCTCAAGGAATTGACGCTTTCGTACAAGTCGTGTTTGCAGCGAATGTGCCATGTAAAACCTCCTGCGTTACCGTAAAAGGACGGGGAAATCTCGCTCCCGACTTTTATGAGGAACTGTGGTTGCCAGTGCGCGTCCCAACGTTCTCGAGACACATTGGACTCTCAATTTGGGATCGAGATCTCTCGTCTCCAAACGAGCTGGTAGGGGTGGCATCAAATGATTTTCTTCAAGTTCCTACAGCTCCAGTTGTGGGCGATGCACCGCCTGGAAGCCCACAAAGAGTTAATTTGATGCTAGAAGTTGGCGATGACGACGACGAAACTGGCATGGAAGGTGAGATGAGCGATGCTGCGGTGCAAGAGAAATTCCAGATTGAACAGGAGCAACAAAATCTCTTAGCTGCGGCTCCTCGATGGTACAATCTGTATGGACCTCCTCTTAGAGGTACAAACCAAAAGCGTCAGCAGCTTGTGTCACGTCACGCAGAACTTGGATCGACCTATCGCGGTCGTGTACTGGTATCCATGGTTCGTGTTGAATCCCCGCGTCCAGAAGACGGTGAAAAAATGCTCACTAAGCCAATGTCAGCTCCTGAACGGCAACGATTTGAGCGCAGTACCCCCAAGACGGTAAAGTACATGCTGCGAGGGGCTTTATACTGCGGGGTCGAGCTGCCGAGAAACACATCGCCATCCCTGACCGGTGGGGCATCACAAGTTCGAGTCACTATTTCTCTTGGCACCTACTCAATTGTTTTCGAGAGCCAAGAAATTACCAAAGACGGCACTGCTACGTTTGAGCAATGTATGGATCATCGTTCGGCTTTGGAGCTGCCGGCGGATATAACGCAGATACCGGATGTTATCGTTACGCTTAGTCGATCTGTAGGTGGGGTTGCAGCTGCGACAAGCCGGAAGGATGAGTTTGTGAGCGTGAGTTTTGCTCGTTTTCGCGCCGAAGACTTGTTTGCACGTGGATTTATTGCCAAATGTCAGTGGGTAGTGCTACGTGAAGAGATATCACGACGACAGACGAGATATGCTCTTGAACGATCTCAAAATCCTGGCGTTCTTCTGCTCCGATTAGGTTTCGGCCGAGTGGAGATGGCTACGCGGCATCCATGGGTTAACGAAGGTGACACTACCGAACTATTTGGACCATTTCGTTTCCCTCGAGTGCACCGGGAGATTCGTGTACATATTTTCCAAGCTCGCGGACTAGAATCACTTTATGACATCACTCGAGTCCCGAGTCCAGTAGTAGAAGTCCGTTGCTGTGGCCAGCTAAAACGCACAATCGTGTGCCAAAGCACCCCAGCACCGTTATTCTACGAATCGCTTGTGTTTCTAACGAATGTACCTGCCACCGACGTGATCTACACACCGGAGATTGTTCTACAAGTGCAGGATTCTGTCGGAGGTGGTGGAGCTGCTGGTCTTCTCGGTGAATTACGCTTGCCCCTAGCTTCAGCAGTACGATCTGTCGCCACAGCCGGATCACCAAAACCTCGGTGGTATGAACTAAAGCGGCCTCGGAGTAGTTCGTCGACCTCAGTAAGTCTGCTGCTTTCTGAACAAGCTGGAGGCAGCGGATCAGTGGGCCAGCTGCTGGTTGCAATTCAATATATCGACCACGCTGGAACAGCCCCTCCTGCCATTCTTCGTCAACCAGCTCCAATTACACCAAAGTACACGGAGGCGAATCTCGATATCGTTGCGCTCGGTGTGAGGCACCTAAAAGCACTCAGCACGTTGGGAGTTCGCCGCCCACATGTCGAGTTTGAGCTTGTCGGCGGCTACTTTGTTGATGGATCAAGTGTAAAGCGCACACAATCAGGCATGCCTGCGAGATCCAGTACATCAAGTAGCGACAAAGATGCAAGCTTGCCAGGTGGCAGCACGAGAGCAAACTTCTCCGGTAGCAACAAGAACGCAAACTTCTTAGACCGAATCGTGGCTCACGTGAAGCTACCGATTGATACGCTTTACGCTCCGCAACTGCAAATACGCGTGTGTGATTCCACACTTGGTGGGCTTCGCAAGACAACACTGGCTTCGTGTATTGTGGATCTCGCAACAAAGCTTCCGTGGAGCCCAACATATCGAGTCGAGGCTGCAGACGGATCTGGATCACCATTCAGAAGCCCACCAAAGCCCAAAACACTCACAGCAGGTAAAGATAAAGATCAAGGCAAAGGCAGGAAGATGCGGAAGAAAGGAAAAGCTGAAGCTACTGAAGACAGACCTGAAGATGAAGAGGACGCTATGGATTTCTTGCTTGATGAAGGTCAGCCTGAAGCAGAAAAGGAATTTCCGATTGATGATGGAATTGGCGTTGGAGACCTGAACTTACCATCCATTTTGTACTCCCACGCACGAGTAACTACCGTCAACACTTTGGATGATGCTGACCCTGCGCTCGTTGAACAACGTCGTCGAGAAGAGCAGCGCCGATACAATGCAGGAAAGTCAGCGCTGCTGCTCGCTCATCGGAACCGTGGAGAGCGGCGAGGGTCCATTTTAGGATCTCCACGTAGCTCTCGCCACCACGAACATCACCGTGCGCCTTATCTCCGAGGAAGAGACTGGTGGATATCGGAATACAGCGGCGAGGAGCTGGAGAACTACTTCACGAGACCAGCGCTTGAATCCTACCAACTGAGGAGACCAGTGTTATCCCGTCCAAGCTTGTTAAGTTTCCAGCGTGTACGTGTGCAGCTTCGTGCTGGTGTTTTTAAAGGTCGAATTACGGTGGTAGAACGAAGAGCCAAGAAGGAATTGCGCTCCCAAGATGAGGAGCGAGCAAAACAGGAGTTTCTAGAGCTCCGCCGCCTTCAAGATGGCCCTAAACCCGTCATAGTACGAGTCTATGTGCTGCGTGGACAAAACTTACAGGCCAAGAACTCGAATGGATACTCAGATCCATACCTACGCTTAAAACTCGGAAGCAATCGCATCAATGACCGATCGAAAGCTTGCACGAACACTTTGCAACCGGAATTCTTCCGTATGTTTACACTGGAGACGACCCTACCAGGCGCTTCTCAACTCGATATAAGTGTCTGGGATCGTGGGGTAGTTCTTGACGAATTGATCGGATCCACGACGATTGACCTTGAGGAGCGTTGGTTCCACCGCGAATGGCAAGAGATTGGAGAAGGTCGCTCGTCCGGGAAGAAAGACTCTAACCTGAAGCCGATTGAATATCGGCATTTGTACATGCCACAAAGTCGCACGACGTCGCAAGGATTCTTGCAGCTTTGGGTGGACATTCTAACCACACAGGAAGCTGTACGCGTGCAGCCTGTGGATATTTCACCACCAGCACCGAAGGCATTCGAGGTTCGCGTCGTCATTTGGCGCGCGGAAAACGTTCAGGACCAAGATCAAAGCGAGATCAACGACTACTTTGTGAAGGCTTGGATGGAGAGTGGAGGGGGATCGGGGAGCAGTCGGGCTGAGAGTACCGACACGCATTGGCGCTGCTCCAACGGGAGACCGTGCTGGAATTGGCGATTGATAATGAAGACTGAGTTCCCACCAAGATCACCTGAACTAGCCCGACTCCACATCCAGCTTTGGGATAAGGACGTGCTCAAGTGGAACGACGTACTAGGTGAGGCACAACTCGATCTGTACAAGTGGCTGCGTCGCGCATACGAAACCAATCGGTCGGTAGCGCCGTTTCTAGAGCTGAAGCGTCTTGCCCGGCAGTCCGTCCTCCCCGGCGGTGGCTTCCCGGGTTCTCAAAGAGGTGCCGCCGATGACCCCGATGCAGATGCCAGCGATAGCTGCTGCAGCAGTGAAGACGAAGCAAGCGATGATGACAAAGACGGTGGGGTCAAGTTGGCACCTCGCGAAGACAATGCACTGTTGGAGAAGAAGTCGACGCGAAAAAACCCAAAGCAGGTGCGTGGATTATCAAAGCGAAAAGAACCATCACCGGCGGAACGCAAACTTGCGAAGGCCCAGAAAGACGAGGCTGATGCGGAGGCAGCGCTCAACGGGCTGCTCGATTTCATGGGACTCGGTAGGCTGCCCGACGACGCCGAGTGGATCCCGATCTACTTCACCGACCGTGAAGCTGCTGTGTCCATGGAAATGGGACGCATCGGAGTGTCGGTCCAAATTGTGCCGGAAGACGAAGCAGTGGCGTCTCCGGTTGGCAAAGGCCAAAACGCCCCCAATCTCAACCCGTACTTGCCCCCGCCAGTCGGGCGGATGCGGTTCACCGCCAACCCAGTAGCCATGATCAAGGTACTCGTCGGGCCCAAAATGTGCATCCGTCTGTCGATCATGTGCTGCTGCGTCGGGTGCGTGCTGTTCGTGTCGGTCTTTGGAGCAACACTCATGAGCACACTCACATATCTCCAAGCCGTGGAAGGGAGACACTCGAGACCGTAGATGCAGTAAATCCATTCAAGTTCAATGTTACTTTAACAACTCTAACGTCACTCCTCTTCTACGTAGTACTTGTTCTTCTCATTGACTTATACAGTAGATTCCCCGGAGTATATGCCCACGTGCACGCTGCAACACAATTCAAGCCGTGTCCGAAACCTGAGCGACAGCAACTTCCTCTCCGCTGGCCCCACTTCCACTTTCACTCCGGACGACTCGAGCGCTGCAGTCACCGAAGCCCAGCCAACCAGGCCCACTTGCAACCTAGTATCAGCGCCATACCCGAACACCTCCAAGCGATCGTGCATCATCCTACCCAATCTGAGTTTGATCTGAGTTTGATCCATACCCAAAGTAGGCTGACCGGTTGTAAACCCAGTGGAAGTGCAGTTATCGTGGATAAAAAAGGCGCGAAAGTACCGGACTATTTCATTTTGCTCAACTAGAATGATTTTTGTCACGTTTTGTTTTGGAACAGCCGATGACTTATCTTTACAAATGCCCTTGAACATATCTGGCAGTATTATAAACGAAAATTTGTATCCTTAACACTTTCATAACATATCACATTTATCAAGATAATAGGTCTGGAATCCTTGAGTGAATGAGGTTGCCGCGAAAGCGTAATACAATACAAAATACAACATTTATCAAGATAAATTCTGTTTTACAGACATGACACGGTTTTGTTGACGAATGTCACCTAAAATGTCCAATTAATGGGTCCTCGGGGATATCCCATTTCGAGCCCTCTAATGTGACCGGTTTTGTCGTTTTTGACTAAAAATGTCGATAGGCTTGCTCGTTTCATATACGGTACTACAGTTCTGTAGTGCTTGATCTATCTCATGACTTTCACTTGAGGGAATTATTGCTCTTAGCACCGTGTTCGAGCATTCCCACCCGTATCAACAACAACAATGAGCGAACTTAATTTAATTTCGCGGATTGTACTATTTTTCATGTCGAACTATTTGCTGCACAAAGAAACACCCCACGCCCAAAGATCGCATTCATTTCCTGAGGCCTCGACTCCTATTTGTTGTATGGCTTCGATCTACCGAGGACTTCAAATGAGCAAGGGATAGCTCTCCCTGAAGCTTGACAGGATCTAGAACTCGGCGCCTGCATTTCGCTAGCCGCCAGCGCCCAGCGGATCCGGACGCCGATTGGCGGACAGCTCTGTCCAATCGCCCAGTCTGATTTGTCCACGGGAAACGGGGTCAATGGCCATGCGTGACACGCCGGAAACGATGGCACTTCCACTTGCCTCCGCCGCCGCTCACCCGCCA
>JAHWLF010000898.1:0-10452 GCA_024679295.1 Phytophthora parvispora
CCTTTCGTTATCTCCTTGGTGTACACGACCGCGCCGATGCCTGTCAAGGAGCTAGTGTTGCCCTGTAACAACGGTAGATCTCCCGAATTCAACACGTTGTCCAGGAACGTCACGACCCAGATATACCCTCCTTCCCCGTCGGGATCTGATCGCTGAACATTGACTTGGCCAACAACATCTAGCGCCTCAAGCTTCTCTTGCAAGGATGAACCGTCCGGATTCACCGTCGCAGCCATCGCTGCAGCATTGAAGTTTATAGGACCCGTCACAGAGCTGGCGTACGCGAGAGTGAACGTCCCACCTAGTGCGTTCCCCTTCCTCACTTCCTGCACCAAAATTTGACTACCCGTTCCCACTAGTAAACTCGTAACTTTCAAAATGGGCACGTCGCCGTTGTAGTCCAGGAACGTGATCGTCCAGGTGTAGCCTAGCTGTGGAGATGGAGCCGACTGCTTCACTTGCACCGTCCTAACCTTGGCCATCGCTTCCAATGCGGACTTAATTGTCGGTGCGTCGGCATTAAAAGGGATCGGAGGAGAAGTTTCGATGAGGAAGCTGCCACTTAGAACATTGCCATCCGTGAGGGTATCGGTTGTACAAGCTGCGTTGGTAACTGCGGCAAATGTTACGTCCACTGCACAGATAAACTGCGGTAAATTCCCTTCCGAGTCGTCGAACGCCACTGTCCAAATGAATCCGCCCTGTTCGTCCGCAATCGATTGCGACACGAGAACATTACCGAACACAGGGAGTCGATTGAGATCTGCCATAAGCTGAGCAGCCGTAGCCCGCGTAGCATCGACGAATGTGTTGTCCACGTTGAAGCCGCCATTATCCAGCATAGAAATATCAACGAGACCGTTTACGCCGACTGCGGATAGCGCGTTCCGCGACTGCGTCTGGAATGCCGTGCACACTGAGTTTTTCCACTCAAGCACGGGTATATCTCCGTACACTCCGTTACCATGGAAGAAGATCTTGTACAGGAAGCCTGTCGCGGTGTTATCCATGTAATCCTCACGTGTAACAAACACTGTGTCGATATTCGGCATAGCTTCAAGTGCAGCGTCCAGATCATCCGCGGATGCATCGAACTCAATGCATCCAGATACCTTTTCCGCTCCGAGATAGGTGAAATGCAGTTGGTACGACCCCACCACCAAGGGCTTGCTTGCCTTCACAATTACCTGCTGCACGGCGGTATCTGTCCCCATGGCTGTGTCAGTGTTCATGCTCACGTCGCAGTGTCCAACGACGCCCACAGTTCCTGCCATGGAATTGTCGCCGCACACAATCGGCAAAGTCTCGCCGGCAACATTTTTGCCAACAAAGGTGATCCGGAAGATGAATCCGAACTGGTAGTCCACTGTTCCATCGCCGTCCCGAGTGACAATGATGTCGGCTGTCGTCACAGCTGGGTTAGCCACCGAAGTCAGTGCGGTCGTAACCATAGCAGCGTCGGCGTTATAGGGGATAGCAGCAGTCTTTGTCCCTAGCAGCGTGAATGTACCAGCCCCACTAGCCACATTTCTCTGGAAAAACAAGGTGTAACTTCCTGCAGTGATCGGCGCTGTCGCCCAAATACGCACGGTCTGTACGGTTGGAACACGGAAGGCGAGCTTTCCTCGAATACAGTTTCCTCCGGGACAAGAAGCAGGTAACACAGAAGTCTGTAGCGTTTGTACCTCTGGAATGCTCGCGGCCTGGGTAGTGATCTGCTGGATTTCGGTAATGTGCGAAGCTGCAAGTCTAACTTCTTGGACTTCTCGCTGGCACAGAGCGTACCCCGACGCGAGGTTCTGCACACCAGAAGCTGTACTACTTGGGGTCGCAGAGGTGGGAGGTGTGAACGCGCCAACGCCGATGTCTGACCAAGCCGCTACGTGCGCGTAGTAGTTGATACCAGAGAGGAGGTTGGATATGACGTACGAGTTGGATGCAGATCCTTGGACAAAGTCGTCCTGGATTGTCATCGTTCCACCGGATAACGCCGTGGTTTGCTGACCGAGTTTCGGGATATTCCCTAACGAGGACTTGAATTTGATCGTCCACAGGAATCCGTTCACTTTATAAACCTCCAGTTGTTGCTGTCCAGAACTTGACAGATATGGCGATGCTGTGGTAGGATCACCCGGTAAAGCGAGGGGGATCGAAGTCGTAGTTAAAGAGGAAACACCACCGACGCCATTTCGGATCGTTGTTACCAGAACATTTGTGGCACCAATGTTTGGCGCTGTAGCCGCGCCCACCTGAATAGCGCCGACGTTACCAGCCACCGTTGAGCCGCTGAAGTAAATCGTGTAGACGAATCCGTGCGGAGCCGCATCTGCATTGGTTCTTCTCGTGACAATGATGTCACTAGCGCCCACAACAACAGTGATACCCAGCGCGCTCTGCACGGTGCTGATCAGCTCCGTCTGAAGAGCACTTTCGCTGGCATCCCACGGAATCAGATTCGTAGTCGTTCCCAACAAGGTCAACGTGTACTTTGCATTGGCGGCGATGTTGTTACTTGGATTCGAGATGATGAGTTGCTGGATTTCAAACTGCTCGTCCATGACGCTGAATTGTTGAGAGACTGCGTACGCAACGTGCAGCGTGCTAGGATCCTCACCATCGTACACAGTTGTCAGAGCAAAGTCTCCGGTCGAAGCACCTCCGTCAACTGTTACGCTAACCAAGAGGTTAGTTGTCGCAACGGTAGTCGCACACGCGGTATCACTTGCTTGGACAACGCCGAGCAACGGGAGGTTCCCTGTCACGAGATCTCCAACAAACGTAATGCTGTAGATGAATCCTTTTGGGTATTGCAGAAAGTTGGAATCACCAGAAACCAACACGTCGCCGGCTGCTCCTGCCGTGAGAGTTACTAGAGCAGCAGCGACGCTATTAGCCGTCGCGGTAAAACGAAGACAGCTTGATGACTGTCCTCCGTAAGTTATCTTGTAGGCCCCCGTAACAGTGGTGTCAATGACTGTAATAGTCTGTACTTCGCTGCTGCCACCGATCTCGACCATTTCCGCGGAGACCTTCCTAACGCTCCCCCCTACTGAGCTCCACCCTCCAAGACAGACCATGTCGTTGTCTCCGTTTTTTATCGTCACCAGACTCACGACTGGCGCAGCTGTGTAGTCGAGGAAGAAGATGTCGTAAATATAACCTGAATAACCTTGCCGAACTGTTTCGACCATTATCGCAGGGTAAATACCAGCAATCGCTCCGGACGCACAGGCCCCTGTACCAACATTGCCAATCACCAGTTGCGGTACATCTCCTAGAACACGACTAAAGCCACCGTTGATCGGTCCTTGAAAATGAATGAGGTATTCGTATCCGTAGCCCCAGGCCTCTTGGCCGTCCCCTGCCCTGGTCACGTTGATGTGATCGATATTGTTCACAACGCCTACATTTCCCAGTCCATTGAGGGCTGTCTCGAGGTCCGTTGCCAGTATGCCGTAGGGTAAGCAGCTCGTAGCAGATGTCTGGCCATTCAATGTGAACTGAATTTGAAACACATCGTTCGTTCCCGTAACTTCGGCATTCGCAGTCATTCGAATCCGCTGAATTTCAGTTTGTGACGTTCCATTTCCACTTCTCGATACGATCATATTCCCCGTGTTCAGTGTATTTTCCAGTGCAGCCTCGACATCGCTAGCAGGGGTCCCCCATTTGATGCAGCCCGAGTCTTGGTTGTTGAACGTAATCTTGTAGTAGCCCGTGGAATCCTGTACCTGCCCATAGTCCGTCGCGAGCTTAATCCGCTGGTGGGGTAGTTTACCACCATGAGTGACAACACCAGCCGAAACTGCAGCGCCCGCGTACCCCGTGCAGCTTTGAAGTAGTGGCGTTTGGAGTTTTCCGACATCCCCTGTCACGGAGTTCCCGACAAAATAGACCGAATACACATACCCCTTCGTAGTGCCATCACTAACAGGACCCGACCGAGACACCAACACGTCTTGGGTTTGAGTTTGCAGTGCCAATTGGATCTTGGCTTGTATCGTCGCGGCTGGGGCGTTTACTGCGAAGCACGTAGTTGGTCCAAAGGTTGTTCCCGAGCGGATAAATTTGAGAGCGTAGTAGTCCACGTCCTGGCTGGCCAGCCACGAACCCACTGGCACGGATGTAGTGACCGTTTGGACTTCGTAACCAGATCGCTGGATCTTGTACACCAACCCGTCGACCCGCAGCTGCATCCCGGGGAATAACAAGCTCGTAGAGTCCGGATCCATCACTGTCACTACGGGGGACTGCGCCGCGACTTTTACTCGGGACGTGTCGACGATCCCCGTGAATGGCTCATCGCCGTTCGTACCAATCAGGTTATTTGCCGACGAAGATCCAAATCGGATGATGTCGGTGGGGGCGATGAACTGTCGAATATCATCTATGCCGGTAATCGTTGCTGTGATCCCATCTTGATTCAGCGTTGCGGTGGCTCCAGGGATCTTCTGCGTGAGCAAATATCCTCGTGTGACATCCACGTCGCCGAACAAGTCCATAGCCTCGATACCAAGGTGAATGTCATCCGCAGAAGCAGAATACGGTAGGGAGGGTGTTTGACTTTCCGTCGTATTCAAGGAGAAGCTCCCCGCTGTTGATGTTGAACCGGGGATGTTTGTGTACACATCAACCGACACACCAGTTGCCAGCAGCGTCGATGAGCGCGACACGGATACTGAGGCTACGTCTCCACTGCCTGGAGGGAAGGTGTAGCCATTGTAGTCGCCTGTGACCTGCATGAAACGGATTCTCCAGCGGTATCCGCCTCTTGTCCCTGAGTTTTGGACAGGCTGGTCGTCCCACCCACCCGAGCATGTTGAATCAGCGCACCCTGTAGTTGTGGACGGGTACTTGAATCGCTTCACCGTCACTCGTCCAATTGTGTCCATTTCATTGAGCTTTCGCTGCAAGCGGTCGGGATCTTCATCAAAAGATATCTCACGGGGCCCAAACGACGAGGACTTAAAGTCGAGCAAGAAGGTTCCGCTCAAACCATCGGAGCCAGGAGTTACTTGAGTCACAGTCACATCGTAGTTGTTCGAGACGGACTCTGGGGTAAACGTAGTTGTGATATCCGGTAAATTCCCAGCTCCAGGGGGAGTAAACAATGGATTGGAGATGAATCGAATCTGCCACGACATTTCACCGTACTTGCCGTGTACGGTTCGCTGAACGCTGACCTTGCGACCAGTATTGGTAGCTGCCGCTTCCAGTACCCGCTCGACGAGGTTTTCATCCGCGTTCCATGGCAGCAACATTGAGAGACCTAAGTGAGCATTTGCGCCAGTGTTCATTCCAGCACATGTTGTAGAGGCAACGTTGATAGTTTGTGCTACGATGCTGGAAACTTGATAAATACAGGTCGTGAACGAACCAACCGTGAAACGATCCTGCGGCATAAGCTGGAGATTGCCCCCAGCCTCCAGGGTTAGTGACGTCACTGTACATGGCCCTGTGTTCGGACAGGTTACCGTGACTTTATTCGACTGCGCTATGCCAGTGTCGCCTTGGACTCTAAAATCTGTGAAGTCTCCGCGTAGAATGGTACCTCCCTGGACAGACCTCACTGCAGCTGCCGAGGTTGATCCTGTGAGCAATGTACCGTCAGTACCCATTTGAGGAACGTTTCCGGGGGCATTGCAGAGTTGGGAGCCTGCTGATTCCTCCAGCTGCTCACAAGGATGCGAAGCATCGCTGGCATCTCGGAGGAAAGTCACTGTCCACTCATAACATCCGTTCGTCGTGTCCACAGCTCCTCTCGACACAGCCACATCGCCGACATTTGCCATATTTTCGAGTACTTCTTCGACAGACGTTCCCGTATTCCCACTGTCCTCTTTCGTCGCCCACGCATTATGCGCAATAGCCCCACTAGTGACAGCGGAATGCACTGCCATATGAGAAGCAGAAGGAACTGTCGTGTCCAGCGATACAGCAAAGGTCCCTCGAATTGGACCAATGCCAGTAGTAGTCACGTTTGCTATACAGCTTTGACTCCCATCGTTAGCGGTAGTCGTGAGGCCATCGGTGATGCACGTGATAAGGGGCGGGTGGCCAACATGACGACCCCAGGCTTTCGAATAGCCTGATTCCCACACATCACCCCATGCCGCTGGTGAAGAACTTTTCCAGTTCCCATCGATACCTTTCGAATGATCACTGGTAGGGTCTGCCCAGACCGAAGAGTGGAACGTGATGTACCATGTATATCCAAGGACTTGGTCCGATGTTGGAGCTCCGCGAGATACAATTACGCTGCTCGGTAAAATCGTTCCCAGCTTGTTCAGCTCCGTCGCCATGTCGGAAGCTTCAGCTGCAAACGGGATTGGCGCTGTTGTTTCACCGTTGAAGCTTAGCTGGAAGGATCCGCCTAGCTGGTTACCCTTCACAGTCTCATAGACGCCCATCCTGACATTCTGGCCGGTCAGAGTCGAAGAAACTATCTGCAGTAAGCCGACATCGCCTGGAGTTGAGGGGTCTGAAAAGGTGATAGTCCACGTGAATCCTCGCGCCTGAGTAGCGGGGGATCGCATAATTTGCACGCTAATCTTGAGGTTGGTCTGAATAAAAGTCTCGAGAACAGAATCACGAGTGGGGATATCCAACGTTGCGAGCGAGGTTTGTGCACCAACTTGACAGGGGAGAGTAGATGCTACATCTTTGAACTTTAACATCATCGATCCCATTACTTGGTTCCCGTCACGGCTGTTCGCAAACGGGTTGAGTGGGTGTGTCGCGTCTTCGATGCTGGTCGACGGTATATCAACCGTTGGGTTATGAGAACTCTTCAGCGTCTTCAAAAGAGTGTTCGGATCTGTAATACTCGATACCATCATGGGAATATTCCATCCTCTGCTCGTAAACGTAATTTGCCACGTGAATCCTCCCGACCACTTGTTACCCGTAGGCGCATACACCGTCCGTTTCACACTCACCGTCCCGAAAACTTGCTTCGAATTCTGCGTGACAGCTTCCAGAGAGCTTTTCATGAGCGCCTCCGATGCATCCCACGGAATGTCGGCTGTGTACTGGGGACTTGGGGTTGCTAGCGCTTCGTCTGCTTGGCTCACCAGGCCGATTTGGAAAGTTCCCGTGATCATGCTCCCGACGACCGTCCTCGCCACCGTGCAAGTAGCTGGTGCTGCCGCGACGCACTGCAACAACGGCACTGTACCGGACCTCTTCCGAATCGTAAGGGTGTACAACGATCCAACGAAAGTGGTTGTGACCATTTCGTTGCGTGCTACCGTCACGGAGTCAATCGCACCAGTCAAGAGCCCTTCGACCACGCTTCCCGCGGAAATTGTTGTAGCGGTTGTCTTGAACGGAATGCTTGTCGGTATTTGAGGGGCAAGATACAGTGGAAGCGCTTGTCCCAAAAACTTGCTGCAATACATGCCCACATCGTTCAACGCCACTGTTATTGTCGTCGAAACACCGGTCGTTGGGGTGACGATCCCTGCTTCAAAGGAGCACACTCCGGCAATGAGCTTCGCCCCACCAGTAACAGAAGCTACAGCGCCCAAATCTTGTGATATTGTGAAGGTGGTTCCATCGAAACCCGTGACACAAGCCGTACAAATGACAGCATTCGCAGCAGGGGTACAAGGCGTGCTGAACGTCGTGATTGCATTCGGATCCGAGTAGGACTCGCACGTATAGGTAACCGTAAACAATGCAGTAGCAGAATACGCCAATTCACTTCCCACGGTTGTTTGCGTTGCTTGTGTTGGAGGGCCAGAGACGCTGGTCCCGCTTACTGTGACAGCGGCATCAATCCCGAGGGAAGGCACGTTTCCTGCCACGTTCAGACCGCTGAAAACAATCGTGTATACGTATGTGAGGTCCGGCCCGGCAGCATTTTGAGATCTGGTGACTACCACGCCATTTGCGCCTATGTTAGCGAGACCGTTCAATGCCGATTGTACGCTTGCCTCCCCCCCTGGTGTAGTTTGCAGCGAGCCTATTAGGTTCCCCGTGCGCTGGTACATTTTCTTGACGCAATGCGTACAAATACTACTGTCAAACGATAAGAAGAACGTCCCATCGATGGTATGTAGAGGGTCTGCAAATGCCCCCGGGAGTGTGACGGAAATTGTTTGTACTTCATTTGTGCGGGGGACGCCAACTTGCAGCGTTTGAACTTCAAGAGCTTCCGGAACTGTCGTCCGAATCGCCTGAATCTCGTCAACATCATCCCCATCCAGGCGAAGCTGCTGGACTTCATTGCGGTCGGTAGCAGAGGTCACCACATACTGCACCTCGTCCACCACGGCTTGGTTCGTGGTTTTGATCACCTGAATCTCATCAACTCCCGTGAAAGTAGTCCGTACAACCTGCTCCTCATTCGTCACTTTCACTGTAGCGTCTACAAATTGTTCTTCGTTCACAACGTCGTTTTGCAGCGTGATCGTCTGCATCTCACGAACTATCGGGATCGTCGCGCTGGAGCTTTGACCACTAGCAAAATCCTCTTGTTCGTCCCACTCGATCTGGTACGACTTGAGACTCGCTCCGCCATCATACAGCGGGTTCGTCCAGTCAGCTTTCAGCGTGTTTGCAGATATTGGAGTTAACTTTAAGTTCTGCGGTGCGCTTGGTGGTTGATCCGTCACGGTGACTGACGAAGGAGTGGTCGGTTGAGGCGCACTTGCACCCTTCGCGTTAAATGCAGTGACTCGAATACTGTAAGTCAACCCAGGAATCAGCATATCTGACCGAACACCAGTAAATGTATCGTCTCCACCAATGATGTATGAACGCTTCGTGCCATCGACTAGGCCAAATGCTGGAGGAGAATCAAACACCGCTGAGTTATCCCACTCGATCATGTACTGAGTAATCGGAAGGCCTCCGTCTCCTCCGAAGTAGCTCTTTTCAGTCGAAGACACTTTCCACTCTACTAAAACCGCGTAACTAGACAGAACCGTCGCCGTAGCAGCCTCAGGCCGGCCAGGTGTTCGGTTCGTTGGAACAATACTACTTGGACTAGGTATTCCAAAATCCCCATCTCCTTGTTCATTCACAGCAAATACGCGAACGAAGATGTTTGTTGCGCTCGTTACAGGAATGTTAAAGTAGAAGGGCGCTACATCGGCCGACACCACCTGAAGGGCCCCACTGGTGGGGCTAGTAAAATCAACGGTAGTATCCCATTGCACTCGATACGAGGTAATGACCGTTCCGCCATCACTAGTCGGATTGCTCCACCGCACTTTCAGCAGTCGACTCGAAAGCGCAAGCAACTCTACATTTAAAGGCGCAGACGGTGTCGTTCTCGGAATCTGGAACGAGGGGCTGATGCTAGCGGCGTAACCATAGCCTTCGCTATTATGCGCCCGCACTCGGATGCCATATTTCTGGCCGGTCTTCAGACCTGGAATGACATAACGCAGCTGACCGGGAACTCCGACCTCGGCAGCAACGCCGACGACTTCGTTCCTTTCGCAGTAGAATAGGGGCTGGACTCCAGCGAGGGTAGGCGCAGCAAGGATTCGTGCGCCGGGACCTTGTAGCTCTGTTCCGTCGACGCCCAGAAGCGAAACATCATTTTCAAACTCTGACAAGAACGTGACAACCCAGTTGTATCCATATCCGTTGACGGATCTAGTTATACCGACCGCCCCAATGGTGGCCAAGCTTTCAAGTGCGATCTGTAAATCAGCTGCTGAAATGTTGTGCGCCAACGGTGGCGTAGTATCTGATAGACCTCCACTAGCGAAAGTAATTCGAAACGTCCCGCTGATCGGTTGGAGGCCTTTTTGGATAGGGTCCACCACGATTCCAGGGTTAGTGCCAGCCCAGCTATCGCTCGGCGATACTTGAATCAATTCCTGCGGACCAACGTGGCCAGCTAGGAACGTGATTTTCCACTCGTAGCCGAATGCGCTCTTGAAAACTGGAACGGGAACTATGACTTCGAGAGCTGTGTCAATCGTGAAAGTTGTAGCGGACGAAAGGGTCCCAATCAATCGTTGGTTCCCTGCGATCCAAATTGTATCGCCAGATCCTAGATTATTAGAGTAAGCAGCTGAAGTGGTGACAGTAGTGCCGGTGGCAGTCACAAGGAATCCTTTAACGACTCTAATCGAAGTTTGTTTCGAGACATCGACCGTTCCAATCGTCGATAAACGTTCCAATCGCTCCTTCACCGAGCTCAACCCGATTGCTGGTGCATCCCAACGGATGTTCTCCGTTACTTCTCCTCCGAATGATAACTTAAAGTATCCGCTTAGGGACGGTGCATCAGCATAGTTCACCAAGCGCTGGATCTCCGGCAGACCCTTTCCAGCGGAGGTCGTAATGGTTTGTTGCTCCTGAGTTCCTTCCGCGCGATACCACTCAATTTTGTACTTGTCGACGCAACACAGATCACTATTCACTGCACTCGCGCTCCAGTCCACTTGGATCGTTGTTCCATCCACGACGCTAGCAGTGACGGACTGGGGA
>JAHWLF010000900.1:0-10437 GCA_024679295.1 Phytophthora parvispora
CTCCGATGCCGCCGTCGCCCCCAGTGCCCGTGCGCCGCGTGCCGATCCGCACGCAGAGCAGCGCGACGCTGTCGTCCATGACGTCCTTCTACCCGTCGGCGTTCTTCACGCCGCAGAAGCGGATGACGGAGTGGAGCAGTCGCCTCCCGCCCTTCTTTAAGCAGCGGGGCGAGAACGAGTCGAAGCAGCAGAAGCAGCAGCAGGACGAGCAGAAGAAGCGCGCGGCGTTCCTTGAGTCGCTGAAGTTGGACGCACCGGCGTTGGCGCAGGTCACGACGGATGGAGACCAGCAAGAACAGGTGCAGCAGCAGCAGGGTGCTTCCTTCAAGCGGACAGTGTCGATGCCTGCTGCCATGTCCACCAAAGCGGCAGCAGCAGGGCTGACTCCAATTGACACTACGCCGTTGGAGGCGAACCCCACCGCGTCCTTACCGTCTCAGGATTCGACTACTTCGACGAACTCCCGCTTCGAGCAGGACTTTGCAGTTATGGGCTCTCTCGGTGAAGGAGGCCAAGGCTCCGTGTTCAAGGTGCGCAGCAAGGTGGACGGCTGCTACTACGCTGTCAAAAAGGTGGTTCTGCCGCGTGCGACCGAGCTGGATGCGAAGCGTGCTGAAAGCCAGGCATTGCGTGAAGTGCGCTTGATGGCCTCCATGGCTCCCCATGCGAACGTAGTGCGCTACCACACGGCGTGGACAGAAGTGGATGCGTGCGTTCCTCACACGAGCTCATCAACTGAAAGTGTGCGTGGCTCGGATGTTCCTTCGTTGGAAAGTAGTGACTGTGGCCCACAGGATCTTCAGCGCCAGCAATTGGAGTTGCTGGACGAAGAAGATGAACTGCGTATGAGTAGCATGGAGGGTGCTGATCAGTCTTTTTCGCTGGAATTTTCTTCGGATTCGCTGGACTACGACGATCAGTACTCCACTCCTGGTTTTACTTTCGAGGACGAGGGCGAGGACTCTGTTGGTTTGTGTATGGATGACGAGGCATCGTTCGGACAACCCAGTAAGTTGAAGAGCGAGGGCAAACTTGCTCCCGCTGATGTACCTGTCGAGCCAGTGGTCATGAAGTCACAGGTTATCCTGTACATTCAGATGGAGCTATGTGGTACAGCTGTGAATTCCGTTCCTTCGACCCCGACTGGCAGCCACGAGCCGATTCATCATATCCTGGACCAGTTGAACACTCCCCAGCAGGATCGACAGCAGGCTGGCGAAGAAATTCACTCCAACTTGTCAGCTTGGCTTCGGTCCTCCCTTGAGGAGCGATCGGCATGGTCTAACACGTCGTCGAAGCACCTGGAGGGTCTTAACTTGTTTTTGGGTGCTGTGCAAGGCGTTGCTCACATGCATTCGTACGGAGTGATCCACCGGGACCTGAAGCCTGACAACATCTTCATTCACGGAGACTTAGCGAAGATCGGCGATTTCGGCTTGTCGAAGTCAGTGTTCGCAGACAGTTCGTCTGATGGATCAGTGTCTCCGCGTGAGCGCCTGCAAGAACTTGGTCTAAGTGAGGGTGATCACACAACCGCGCTCGGCACGTTCACCTACGCGTCGCCTGAACAACTCGGGTATCGCTTCAGCAGTAGCAACGTGCTCAAGAACGCTGCCACTCGTCTCAAGAGCGCCAAGTACTCGATCAAGTCGGACATCTTCGCGCTCGGTGTGATTTTGCTGGAGCTGTGTTGCCCGTTCAGTACCATGATGGAGCGTTCTCAGGTTCTTACTGGTGTGCGCCACGGTGTCGTGCCCCAGAAGGCGCGTGAACACTTCCCGATGGAGATGGAGCTGGTGCTGCGCATGACCTCGATTGACCCTGGCGAGCGGCCCACGAGTGAAGAAGTGTGCGAGCAGCTACGCAAAATAATGGCGGCATCGAGCACTACGGTTACACCGGCATCAGCTCTGGAGGAGTTGCGTGAGCTGCAGGCGAAGCTGGCTGCCGCTGTCCGCCAGGTGCGTGACCGCTCGCAGGCTACTCTGCAGCTGGAGGCTCTGGTGTCCGAGTTGAATGACAAGGTCCAGAACGTAGGCATCGCCCTTGCCTAGTGAAAGCGAGCAACTGGTTCTGTGGCGTGAAGCGCACAGGATACCGCAGCGGAAAGTCCCGAAACCCAACGAAAAAGCAGATAACAGCGAAGCAGCGCGAGGCAAGCGATTCTGGCGGATTCCTACGACACCTGGAAGGAGCCTGGCAGGCAAGCGATCCTCGCTAACTAGTGGCTTTTTGTGTGTGCGAAGTAAAACAATCAGCGCCCACGAAATCGTGCGTGCGTGAAATGTACAGTGGTAAAGCAAAAGTCGAAAGCGATGCGAGCGCGGGTGCATATGAGCATCGCATCGAGATGCCATCTACATGGCAGCCCCTAGGTCGAACACATTTATTCCGAGGCGAACTCCTCTTGTAATCATATAGCATTATCGTGAGGCCGTCAGACAGTGTAGCCAGCCCTTGTCATGATGAGCACGATGCACCACATCCACCACATCGTTGACGCCGGGAAAGCTTTGCTAGCAATTGCTGGGTAAGGCGTTGAAGAAGTGGTATTGCTGCTCTCGGTCGAAGACGCCCACCATCGTGCCACAGTCTGAGCATGCCACAGGATAAAACTCGTCTTCTTGCAGCAGTCGTGCGATCTGCTGGCCGGTCGTCGCAGCCTTGCTGCCTGCTGCCAGGTTTTGCCGCTTGTTGAACGGCAGCGATGCTGGCACGCGACTGCCTTCACTGGTGGCGTACGTGAGAATCTCATCTTTCTTCACGCGGCAGTTGATCGCTGCTGTGGCGCGATACTGGTTGGCGTAGGTGGTATGCCTGCAAACAGAGCAACGAACAACACTCAAACTGTCATAAGCATATCCATTACCGCGCAGCATCGACAACCCGACAAAATGCGTACCGTTCACAAACCATGCACACCGTCACAAAGCAGCACGGGCAGCACAACGTGGCATCCGTTTCTGGCTTCGCCGCCCGAGCTCCACCTGCACCAAACACCCCAAGAGCCACCGCGTAAGCCATACAATGCAATCAACCTCTTGTCCACACCATTGATAGCGTCGAGCTCACCGAAGTTGGTCTGCACCCACTGCTCGTCCGCGTCGTCAAGCTGCTCGTCATACAGCGGATCCGGTTTGACCGCCTCATCCTCACTGCTCTCCTCCTTCTGTTCCTCTCCGTCTCCCGCTCGGTGTCTCCTAGCCACCCCTACGTTCTTCTTCTCGGGGGCGTGGCCTTCCGCCCTTTCGAGCTCCGGAGCTGGCGAGGCCCCCACCACCTCCAACTCGTCGGCAAACTTGACCGCTCTCTTGTTCTGCGTCACGAACCGGAACGGGGCCTCCCCCGCGTCCCCGTCGCTCATATTATCGCCCGTAGCGGCGTCCAGCGCCGCCTGCAGCTGCGTTTTGCGCGCGTTGTGCTGTTCCAGAGCTCGAGGTGAGACCCTGAGCTGCTGGCCGCCTCCGAGGGCGAAGATCCCCGGAGCTGGAGCTGGGGCCGGGACCTGTTGTCTACTGTCTTTGGGCGCTGCTCTACTGCCGCCTAAGCTGCCGATGGGCGTCAGGACCCTCGAGGAGGCGCCGATGGAGCTCGAGGACGCGAAGGCCGACGCCAATTCGTCCACCGGGTCGCGACTTCCAGCGCGTTCAGGTGGCGCTGGGGCTTCTTCGGCGTCGCTCATGGACTCGTCGCTGGGCAGGAACGCGTAGTAGTCCTCGCTGTCGGCGCTGTAGGCCGAGAACGGCACGTCGTCCGTCCCATGACGGCGCGGCTGGTGCATGCTGCGACGAGCAGGTTTTGTGTGTGGAACGTGATTTTGGCGCGAACTTTGAGGTACAGCTGGTGATCGAGGCCCTTTCGACTGCAGCGCAGGCGATCGCAGCTCATGGGGCTCATGATGGAGAACCTTTCTCTGGGAACTTATTCCTCGAGGGTAGCCATTGGGCTTGGATCGAGTTCTGCCGAGCTTCGCGAGGGCTTGGGGGTGCAGGTTGAAGCGCGCGTAACGGCTGGAGTGTAGCCATGTTCCATGAAAGGTCGTAGCATGGTCGCTGCAAGCGGAGACCATGGCTAAGAGCGCGGCTGGGGAGACGTACGAAGCGTTCAAGGCGCGTAGGCGACAGGGATTTGATAGTCAGCTTGCTGGACGGACGGTAGCTGCTCAGCAGAAGCTGCTTCGAGTGCATCTTCGACACTTTCTGCTCACGATAGGTGCCGAGGTTGATCATGGACGGAAACAAGTCGACGATTGCAAGGATGCTGGGAATCTTGGAGAGAACAAGGACGATGACATTTCGGCACGTCGAAGCTTTGCTATGGAGCAGAAGCGCTTGGCTGCTGACCGGGAAGATGCCAGAGCTCAGCGACACAGGTCAGCTCGCGTGATCCAGAGCTTGGCCCGAAGGCGTTCAAAGCTGCGTGAGAATGCAGCAAGAGAAGGCGAAGTAGAGCTGCTCTCCACCTCAATCCTGATCGCCTTGGAGGTCGAGAAACCTGCGACGCCTCCTACGAATCCGATTGTGGTAGCTCCAGTTGATGTTTACGAGCTTCTGGTCGACCCACCTCGAAGTACTGCTTTACCTCCGTATGAAGTAGTAGTCGAGTTACTTTCCGCTCGTGATCTAGCGCTTGGCTTTGGATCTGCTGGTACTTTCGATGGGAAATACATAGAGGTGGAGCTGCTACTTAAACGGCAATCTAAAGTAATCGCGCGTGCTTTACCGACCAGGCACTTTGTTTCAAGTTTCCAGGACAATGCTGTGGAGATTCAATTGCAGGATTGTTCACTTCGGTTCGCAATAGACCTGAACAATGGGATGAAACATGGAATTGCTGCGCCTCAGAGCGTTATTGATGAGATGAGTGCTGCTGTGGTCGTGAAGACAACAAACAACAATGGCGGAGGAAATGCCAGCGCATTGGGCATCGTCGGCATCCCGTTATCGTTGCTCGAGACACCACTAGCTACTGAATACGCATTATGCCGATGGTTTCCACTAGAGAAAGCTTATCTAGGGCATACTGCTCGTGGTGATCTTCGAGTCAGCGTATGTTATTTGATGCGACAGACGAATAACGATACGTTCACAATGGTTCCGTACGTGAACTCTACAAACTCAAGCAAACTGAGTGAGGACAACCTAGTAGCGCAAGAACCCGAAAAGCCGACTACGAGGCGAATAAAGAAGGCGGCGGGTGGAACTACGATGGCTCACCGAAAGACACCAAACAGCAGGATATCCCAGCGGAAACGCGCGACGCAAGCTGCAGATCAAGCAAAATCAGAGAAGCTGAAGGCTCCGGTGCTGTCGATGAAAGACTCGCTATCAAGTCCAATAGGGAGGATTTCTCGCGCCGAGGCACTTTCCCCTCCTTCCTCTCCGTCTTCTGTGGCATCATCGGAAGCTGGTGACAGCACGCACTCAATCGAGTCCCCTAAATCCAAACGCCCGGTCCAAGCAAGTCGACGCTTTTTCCCTTCCAAGCGCCAGCCGAAGCAGAGCAAGCCCGCCACACCTTCACCACCGAAGGAAGAAGCGATTGTTGAGACGAAAGCGAACTCGCCCAGGTCACCGCCAAAACATTTTCTCAAGCGGAAGCCGTACAAGGTGGTCTTCCACAAGTTGGACTGGTCCGGTGTGGCCTCGAAAACCGATAGCAACTTGTCCACAAGTAGCAGCAGTCGAAACAATTCCGGTGTTTCATCACGCTCCTCCAGAACGTCGCGGTCGTCCAGTCGAGCATCGAGCTCGTCACTCGTAGCAGACACCAGC
Organism: Phytophthora parvispora; assembly: GCA_024679295.1. Lineage (NCBI taxonomy): Eukaryota > Oomycota > Peronosporomycetes > Peronosporales > Peronosporaceae > Phytophthora > Phytophthora parvispora. Next base: position 5,775 of record JAHWLF010000900.1, read on the forward strand.
GCAGACACCGACGTGAACTCGAATGCCATCCGCACCCCGACCTTCATCGATGCGCACACCGCCCAGCGACTAACCGAACTGGAAACTGCGATGCTCGAGCGGTGCGGCGTCACGAAAGAAGCCGTGTCGCTCGCTCGGTTCAAGTACCAAGCTGAGCGGAAGAAGTTCGTCGCCACTCTGCAGAGCCAACGCGCCCAAACTACCAGCACGGAGCCGGAGCAGCTACCGAGCCGAGAAAGTTGCGAGCCGCACCTGTCGGAGGCTGCAGTGACCGAGCTCTGGAAAAAGCTGTCGGGGGACGCGTCGGGGCAAATCTACGCGTCCATGCTGCGGGGGCTCACCGAGAGACCAGCAAAGCCTATAGAGGAGCCCAGCAGTTGAAGCAACCGGCAACTTCAACATGCCGCGCTAATCAGAACCAGCCAAACCAAATGGAGGCGGATGCTATTAGCTGCCGTCGCCTCGAGCTGTTGCGCTGACGGGATATGTGGTCTCAATTGGGGAGAGCGGAGTTGCAATGCGTGCCGGTGCACGGGCGCCAGTCATCCGTTCGGCGACGTACTTGCTGATCCCTCCCACGCACGTCACATTTTGATCAGCGACGCTAGTTGGTGCTTTCGCCGCACCTGATTCTATCTCTCACTTGCCTTTTGTATGTACATGTCAACTTTTGTCCGACTGATAATTCCTCTTCCGCCCAATCAGCGGCGGAGACCGCCCAGAGCGCGCGCTGATTGGGCACGCGAAGGGATCTTCTGAAGGTATCTTCCTTTCATCTTTCTTTTTCTTGCCGGCAACAGGACCTCACAATCAGTTCGACCGCGCGAGACGCAAGTCGCCGACCGCTTCGAGACCCTCCTTCTCTCCCCACTGCAGCATCCATGTCGTGCGGCACGAGGGAGGCGGTGGTCTTCGGCATGGGGCTCATCACGGGCACGGGCACCACGCTGTACGTGCTGGCCGAGTCGTATTTCCTCGTTTAACACTAGCCTAACCGGATTGTTGCATGTTACCCTTCTGCCACGGCAACCTCTCGTTTAACCCAGAACCGGCAAGGTGCGCAAAAGAAAGCCCAATCTCCTGCCCGGTTAACACTAGCCTAAATCTGATCTGATTTCAATTAATTGCAGATCCTGTACGGCGTGGACTCGGTGGGTCTGGACGGCGAGGTGAAGAAGTTCGAGAAGCCCATCTTCCAGACGTGGCTCATGTTCCTGGCCATGGTGTTCGCACTGCCCATCCACTGGGCCTACCACTACCACGTGGAGCGGCAGTGGCGGCGCTCGCGCAACGGCATGAAGTACCGCTACCGCATCCCGCGCAAGATGTACCTGATGCTGGCGCTGCCGGCGGCCTTCGACCTGCTGGCGACGTTTGTCGCCAACCTGGGGCTGCTCTACGTGACGGTGAGCGTGTTCCAGCTCATGAAGTGCACCGTCATCGTGTTCGTGGCGCTGCTCAAGGTGTTCGTGCTCAAGGACCGCCTGCGCAGCTACATGTGGATCGGCATCGGGCTCAACATGCTGGCGGCGCTCATGGTGGGCGCCACGAGCCTCGCGGACGCCGACAGCCAGGACAACAATGCGGCCGCGCAGCACCCGGCGTTCGGCGTCTTCATGGTGGTGCTCAGCTGCGCCATCCAGGCCGTGCAGTACGTGTTCGAGGAGAAGCTCATGGACGAGGGCGACAGCGCGCCGCCGCTCGTGGTGGTGGGCATGGAGGGCGTCTGGGGGCTCGTGCTCACCACGTTCGTCGTGTACCCCGTCGCGTACCTCGTGCCGGGCAACGACCTGGGCTCGAACGAGCGCTTCGACGATGCGTACCAGATGCTCATGAACAGCGGCCTCGCGCAGGTGGTCGTACTCATCTACCTGCTGGTGATCCTCGGTTATAACGTGTTCGCCGTGTCGGTCACGTACCTGCTCAACTCGATCTGGCACGCGATCCTTGACAACTTCCGCCCGATCACCGTCTGGGGGGCCGACTTGCTGCTCTTCTACCTGTTCACGCAGGGCGACTTCGGCGAGCGCTGGACGATGTGGAGCTGGTTGCAACTGGCGGGCATGTTCACGCTGCTGATGGGCACGGCCGTGTACAACGGCACGCTGCGTCTGCCGGGCTTCGTGTACCTGGAGCCGCTGGAGGAGGCGCTGACGCCGATTCGCACTCCGGAGGCTCTCACGGCGTCGACGTTCTCTCGTTCGCCGTTGATCACGCGCAATGCGATGAAGGCTGCGGAAATTGCGCGTCGGACACCGAATGCAAACGACCGCGACCGTGTCCGGCGTGAGTTTATGACGGAGTACCAGCCTCTCGCGGACGCGGATGCGCGGCGACGTATTGATCCGGCTGGACACACGTACGGGTCGTTGGAGACTTAAGCTGAATTGCCAAGTGCGCAACTACGACGAGTGATGCTGCTGTGTGAAGCGGAACTATCGAGACAATAGAGCAATCAAACATTGGTGTGAAACGTTTAACCGGCCGTGTCGATGTATGAATACTATTTTTTCAGAGGGAGGGGAAGTTCATGGTTTTCTTCTTTGCAGACGTCAAAAAGCGTTTCTGAAGGGCCTTGAGCTCTTCAACTTGTGCTCGTAGCTGAAAGTTCTCGCGTTTGAGCTCGACATGGATCGCGAAGATCCCAGACTCGGCGGCATCTGCCCTGCGCTGTGCAACCTCGTTGGCAAGCTGCTGTTGCAGCCTTGTTGTCTGGGACTGAAGCGTTCGGTGCTCCGTTTCGAGCTTCGCATAGCGCTCCTCTGTGTCCTGCAGCTTGGCTAGCAGCGTCATTTGTTGGAGCTGAAGCTTTGCCGATGCTGTGGATGACGGACGCTCCTTCGGTGATTTGGCTTCGAGAGTTCGATTGCGCTCGCGAACGGCTTTGAGTTCGTCAAACATGGACTTCTGCTGAGTCTGTGCGGTTGCAAGCTGCGTCTGTAATGCTAGTATTTGCTCTCGTTGAGCTGCAGTCTCTTTGACTATGCGCTCGAAGTCATTTTTCACTTCAACGAGGCGTGCCTCTGCTGACCGGCGAGCAGCGTCTGCGTTGGTAGAAGCTTGGCGACTCAGCTCAAGCTCCGCTTCGAGTCGTTGATTTGACTTCTCTTCTTCAATCAAAACTTCAGTTTGTGGTTGATTTCGCTTAACTCGAGCAGGGCTTGCGGGTGGCTGAGTCTTCGTTGCCTCCCTGATGGCTGCTTCAAGCTGGGCTCGTTCTCCATTCCAAGTTTGCCGTTCGTACTTCAGTCTGTCACGCGCATCGCGCAGTGCAACGTCCATCGTGATCATGTCATTTTTCAGCTTGTTGTTGGCAGCCACTGTTGCCTCCGCAGCATGAACCTGCTCGGCCAGTTTCGCACTAGCAGCTTCTTCGACTTCCTGCAACTTTCGTGCATGATCTTCTTTGAGTCGCGCGATCTCGTCCTCCAGTTCCGACGATAAGTTCGAGCGCGGCAGACCTTGACCAAGATGGAGTGTTCCCTACGCAATAGGTTGGACCACGTTAGTCGATTTCGATGGGGTAACTTTAGGAATCCACTGTGCTGCACCTTTTGAAGTTTCGATATGTGCTCGCGCAGCTCGACGTTCTCATCGAGTGTCTTTTGGAGCAGCTCCAGTGTGCGCACATGCTTCGAGCGCAGCTTCTCCGATACACTGTCCAGGATCATCATCTTTCTCTGGGCGAAAGTCACCAAACACAGCTCAGAGCTCCAATAAAAATAGTGTCGTAGGAACTGCTTTACCGTGGTCTTGGCTGTGGCTAAGCAGTTCTATTTGAGTGTTCGTGCTTAACATTTTACAAATTACGTGTACTGGTTGGTATCTACTACAAGGAGAATGACATACAGAAGTGCTTACTGCTAGTAGCTAGCGTACATGGTCGACAACTATGGCGTCGTGGGCTCAGGCTTCCTCGTCCTTGCTGAGAGACGCGTGGTCGACGCAGTAGTAGCCATACTTTTGGTACGAGCGGCGACTGCATCCGTCCAGCTTGCATCGGTTGCCGCCACCGTGGGCCCAGCACAGTCCGCCCTGCGTCGACACCTTGTCGCAGCCAGGGATCACGCAAATGCGGCCTCCCCCGTGCGACCAGCAGTGGCCGTAGCGCTTGGACTTGCGTGTGCAGCCCTCGGTCGCACACGTTTTGAATCCACCGTGCTGAAAACAGCGCTTGTAGAGTTTGGCGCGGTTCGGACAGCCCTCGATCTTGCAGCGAGAGCCACCGCCGTGACGCACGCAGCAGCCCCGGGACACGGTGATGTTGGTGCACCCCTCCACTTTGCAGGGTGGGGTGCGGTTCTTTCGGACGCGCTTCCGGGTAACTTTGGCTTTGGCTTTGGCTTTAGGCTGCGGCTTGGCAACCAAGGTCACCGCCTCCACCTGTACCTCCACCGTCGTCACTACGGGCTGTTCTTCTTCTTCTTCTTCTGCTTCCTCATCGTCGCTATCGCCGGACGTGGCACCGCTGCTGCTGTAGCTGCTGCCACTGCTGGCCTCGCAGAGCGCAGCCAGTGACAGTGCGGGCACCACCGCCTTTTTGGTGGCGTTCGTCTTCTCCAGCGGCGCGATGCACGACCCCAATAGCAGCAGCGACGAGGTGGCCTCCGCGTCGGGACTCTGCGCCATGGCCATGAGGCGCTGGAAGGTCGGCGGCGACGGG
>JAHWLF010000901.1:0-10434 GCA_024679295.1 Phytophthora parvispora
GACTTGGACAAGTCGACTGCTGGAAGTGGCTGGGCGGGAACGAGTGAGTAGACGATCGTAGATGGAGAATTGCTGACATACGGTGGCATTGGCGATAGTGGGGATACTAAATGGAGCTAGATAAAAGACGTATTGCCCACGATGTTTTGTGAATGAAAATGCCTTTACGCAGTAATAGTTTTTTGCATACTATCTTTGGAATATATGTTCAATGTGGGTGTGTACCGCTTGAACAATGTTTTGTCCTTACAAGTTTATTGTCTTTCCATATGGTGGTTGCACTGCTATTGTCATGATTGAAGCGAGCAAGGTGCTTGTAATCGTGTCGGTCAGGGATGGTAAAATACGTGGGACACTGCATACATGTACTGCTGGATTCGCCCGGGTAGTCTGTCAAATCGGGAAGGTTTGGCAATGGTTGTCGACTGCAAGAAAGACCTCAAGGTCAAATGATATGTGCACCCGATAGAGCAAGACTAACCGCCTGGCCTCAAAATTTTGGATGAGCTACTATGGCTAGCACTCAAAACGACTGGTCTCGTTGAAGTGCCACGACGGGTGGAACCTGAGTATGTCGAGATAAAGACGCTGCTAGTGCCTTTACGTGGACGATCTGAGCAATATGCGAACTTTTTCGTCTCCCCCTCGCAAAAAAGTTGTCGTAGCAGACTGACCCACGAAGAATTGTGACATCGCTATTGGATGCTGAGCTCAACCAAGTGATGAGTCGAGAACACCACAGCACAAGGGTCAAGGATCGGCTAACGTAAAAGGGTATAACCCGAATCACTAAATGCTGGCCCCAGACGATTCCCTCGAAGATAACTGAGTCACGTAGCTCCTCGTCACCGACGAAGAAAATCCGGAATATTATCGCAATGTGGTCTGCTAGCAGCAGGCTCAAAATGGGTGCAGCGATGCAAATGCGAAACTTGAACATTGCTCTCATATTGGGAGTCAACGCATCCAGCGTAAACACCCAGTGCGCCCATAGCCACCAGGATAGTACTACTAGGCAGTGCGATGGATCCCAAGTAAACAAAGTGCACACAGCGATACTGGTAGACGTAATCTGGAGTGAGTAGAATACAAAGTCGAACGAAGTGAAAAGTAGCTTAAGCAACTGGCGCTGGTAAAACATGGCAAATGAACCAGTAAACAATACTGTGCACAGCAGTGCAACTGATGATACCACGAGCGTATATCTATCATGGGCGGACGAAGAGTATTTTGATCCGATAAATTCATTTGCAAGTGCAGCATGAGAGAGTAGAAATCCTGCTACTCCAATAGTATATAGAATCAATAGTAGCAATGCCGGAAAGGAATATCGTTTTGCCCATCTCCAAGGAAGCAGTGTATCTGATGCGCTGAAATACTGCGGGAACTTGATAAACACTAAGTGTTGAACTGCATCTGCTTCCCGCAAAGAAGAAGTTTTCGAGCTGAAAAGGGAATCCCCACCGAACGAGTCACGCGAGGCCGATGGCCCACCCACGGTTTCCAGCTGAAGTCTACACCGATAAATAATGCACTCCACCGATGATGCTGACTTCCTCCGCCTTGAACGCAGAACTTTGCGTCTTCTGAAAACAATTTTGGCCAGAAGAAAAGCAAGAGAAACCAGACCGTTACCAATAACGTCCACGCAGGAAAGGTCGAACCCACTACGGGCATTTTCGTATTTCAGGATGGAAAATGAGGCACCACCGTCTATCTTTCCTAGCATCATCCAAACCAACACCACACCAGCAATGGGAAATGAGGCACCACCGTCTATCTTTCCTAGCATCATCCAAACCAACACCACACCAGCGGAGATGATAGACGTGATCAGCATATACGTGAGACTTCGCAGACCCAGCACATGTGCATCAATGCAAATGACATGGTGGTATCCGACCCAGTCGATCAACACCCGAACCCATCGCAAGTCCGAGAAGTACATGGACATGGAGACAACGATGACGCTCGTGATGGTGGAAAAGAACCAGAAATCGAAGGTGCGGCACACGAGCCGCACGATATCGTATCTCAGCGTCGTAATGCTACCGAGTCCCATCGGCATCCACAAGATCACGGCCAGAATCGCGAGGACTTCCCCGACGGAAGCTTTGACGACGGGTACGACAAGGTTCAAGCAGTAGGAGACAGCCGCGCCGAGCAGGATGGTTCGGTAGTGTTTGTAGTATCGTCGGCGGATGTAAGTGTGGATTCCTGCGGGAAGAAGACGGCCTCGGAACGACTTGGACAAGTCGACTGCTGGAAGTGGCTGGGCGGGAACGAGTGAGTAGACAATGCCACAGGCTGAGTTATCATCTGTAGGTCGGGTGGCCATTTATGATTGTAGTTGAGTTTGTTTTCAGAAAATGCGGCCGGTGGTGGTACTAACGACTTCTTCTACGTCATGCGCAGTGAAAATAGCTGAGGGAATAGTTTTTGACTATCTTTGGTACGTACCCACCAATATCCACTCTGACTGACTCAAGTGCATTCTACATGATGAAAGCCAACAACTATAGGCAGATACCGCGCGTCTCTGAATATTAAAATAAAGTCAAAGGCATTGGGCTAATGCGACTTACCTCAGTGAAATAGCATGGTTGATGACACTTGAGCCCGAGACAGAGATTCTACAGCATTCACATCTACGACCTGGTTGTGCGGTAAGCTTTTTCGTCTCCAATGTGCAAAATAGTTGTCATAGCAGACTGAGCCACGAAGAATTGTGACAGCATCGTCAGAAGCCGAGCCCAATCGTACAACCAAACGTGAACACCATAAGAGCAGAGTCAAAGATCGGCTGACGTAGAACGGTACCACACGTATAGTTACATGTTGATCCAAGACTTTCCCGTCATATATTACTGAGTCTTGCAATTGAGAATTGCCAGTAAATAATATCTGGTAGACCAATGCAATGTAGTCAAATAAGAGCAGACCCAACACTGGGACTGCATAACGAGCACGGAATTTGAGCAACCTTCTGATGATCGGAGTCAATGCGCCCAATGTGAAAACCCAATGAGCCCATAACCACCATGATAGCACCATCAAACACTGCGGTAAGTCCCAGCTGTATAAACTACAGATGCAAATGTATGAAGATGTAGCTTGGAAAGAGTAAAAAATGAAGTCGAAGGAGGGGAAAAGTAGTTTCATCAGTTGGCGTTGGTAGAAAATAACAAACGAATCGGTGAAAATGAGTGTACACAGCAACGAAGTCCACGTAATCATCAGCTCCAGTGAGGTGTTTTCCACTGAATCGCTGAATTCGTAGAAGAGAGAGCCATGAGAAAAGATAAGACCAACCGCCCCCACGCTGTACAGCACCATGACAAACCAAGTGGGTATCTCGTCGCGCTTCATCATTTTCCAAGGCAGTAATGTATTGACTGCATCGAATTTCTGGGGAAATTTGACAAACAATAAGTGCTGAACCCCATCGGTCCCTCTTAATGAGGTTTCCTTAGAATTCAGTGCTGAGTCGTACCTTGAGCCCCAGGAGACCAAAACTTCTGATCCTTGTACGAGCTCCAGCTTTAGTCCGCATCGGTATATCACACACTCGACCAGCGACGACGATCTCTTTCGTCGCATCCGAAGCGTGTTTCGCCTGCGAAAGATGATTTTGATTAGGAGAAGACCAAGTGACACTAGGCCATTCCCAATCACATCGATCCCTGAAAGCTCGAAGCCGCCGTATCTGCCCTCGTACTATAGTATGGTGAAAGTGGCTCCACCATCCACTCGTCCCAGCATGATCCAAACCAAAACCGTGACAAGCGAAATCATACCAAAGATTAGGATAAATACAAGGTTTCTGAGGCCGAGTACATGAGCGTCGATGAAGATGACACGGTGAAATCCAAGCCATTCTGAGATCATTCGGACCCAGCGTAAATCTGAAAAATACACGGAAATCGTGACGACGATCGCACTTGTGATTGTTGAGAAGAACCAAAAGTCAAATGTTGGACACACCAACCGCACGATGTCGTATCGCAATGTAGTAATGCTGCCGAATCCTGACGGCACCCATAGGAAGACAGCTAGAAACGCGAAAATACGCCCTACTGGCGCTGGGACCATCGCCACTAAGACACCAAACCAGTACGAAACTACGGCACACAGCAGTATCTGGCGGTGGTATTTGTAGTATTTACGACGAATGAACGTGTGTACAACCCCCGGAAGTAGTCGCCCTCGAAACGACTTGGACGGATCAACTTCTGGAAGAGGCTCCGCAGGTACTAGCGAATATATGAATCTGTTCGCTTTGATCCCGGTCTTACTTTCCGAGGACATTGACGAAAAATTGAGTGCACAATCCAACCCTTGTCTTGGTAATAACTGCTGCTGACTCGCTTACCTCGGCCCGGGTAATGGCACTGAAAATATCAAGAGCAGCACCATCCAGCTATCTTTGGTCTGACCATTTCGCTGATGCAGCCATGACTTGCTCAAGCTGCTTCAATCAAACGAAGAACGGTTGAAGAAAGTCTAGGTTGAATTATTATCCCATCGTGTTCGCTGAAGTATTTCATTACAGGGAGCTGGAGCTTTTTGATACGTTCCCTGGAACTACACACACTGTAGGTTTTCCCGTAGGATTTATGACTTTTTCTTCCGCAGTGATGACGACAAAAATAAAGACAATCTCCTCACGAAAATTCTCGTCCCTGTTGATCATACAAACACGGAAACTATTGATAGTGTCGCAGCCCCAGTTGTCGATCGAACCATTCTGTTGTAGTCGTCGGAGGTCCACCCAGAACACCCGCCTTGGCTGACCTGTCTTCGTGGGTTTGATAAACGGTCGACGAATATGCCCTCCGAACCTCGCCGCAACTCGAAGAAGGCTCAAATGCCTGGGCACAGGCTGGTACGATCAGCATCGTCGGATGCACCTGACCCACACGTCCAGGCTAGATCACCTAAACGACTTCACCATTTTTGGAGACGCAAGCGTACCGTGACCCCGACAGCAATACGAACCTTTGCCTCGGAGGGGCAACAAGATCAAAGTGATGGGGGCAAATCAACCTCGGTTCCATCATGCGTGGAAGATGACCCCAACGATAGCATCATTTTCCTCAACAACCCCACGGAATTTGACCTTCGCTCGTTTTTCTTCAGACGCCCCAAGTCTGCGTTGGCTACAGATCATCTCGAAAGATCAGCTATCAGCTTCGGAAGCTCGACTAGTAGTCATCGCAGTAATACCAGGGGGTTCACGTCAACTGACACTTCTAACAAAGGAACCTTTTCGCACGGTACAAAACCAGAGGCGATGGACTCCAGTTTAGAAGCTGTCGCGACAAAGCCGACAGGAAAGCCGCGCCGAAGACTTCGCGCAAAAGAAGAGCTATGTATGGTGCTACCTCGGTCTACCAGCCGTGGACGCACAAGGTCGCAGAAGTCATGGTTTCTTGGATCGGGCTTTGTTGGACGAGATCCAGGCGAAGGAACCCTCATAGTAACAAAAGACAAGTCCATGGACCCGGTCCACGCTGAAGTTTCCGTATCTGGCGACGACTATTTTGTGCGTGATGCCGGAAGCACAATGGGCTCGTTTCTATGCCTGAGTACGCGATTTCGGCATTACCCGCAACGAGACGGATTTCGCCTCCGTCATGGAGACGTATTCCGGATCGGTCCTACTACCTCGATTCGTGTAATTGAGTTGCAAACCACAACTGCTGCACCGGTCTTTCGACGCAAGCGAAGCGACAAGTCCAGCTCTGGTTCCAACTCTGTTAGCACCTCGAAACCAGATCATTCTGCTTCTACGGATGACACTAGTAATGGCCAACCCTGCAAACTGGAGAGGACACCAAGCACCAGCGGCAGTGGGAATGGGCACGCTCATTTAACATTGAAGCGCATGTCCACCGTTGAAGAGCTTCGTCTTCTTGCTGCTGACATCGAGGATGAGTTCATGAATGAAGCTGGAAGGATTCACTCGAGGCGAATTGAAGTTCATGACAGTGCGAAGAAGGAGAACTTCCAAGAAAGCAAACGTCCGCGGCCAAAAACGCACCATACTGTTCACTTCTCGGATACGCCTCCTGTCATGTCCGATGGATCTGTTTTTCTGGGGAGTCGCTACATTCGTCCTGATGTTAAACAACTTCACTACCATGAGCCATCTCAGGTAGAAGATGTTGACGACGATATGATTGATAAACTTGTTGGAAGTGAACCTGAATCGAAAAAAACTCTCCGCAACTTGCTCCCCGTTACCACTCGCCGTCCTGCACTTGTCCGTCTCGTTATTTTCCAGCATGACCCCGCGAAAGCGAGTTGTGAACCTTTGAAAGTTCGTGATGCCCGAGAAGTGACACTGCCCGGGCAGGATTCTTATCTTATCGGCTCCTCAGCAGCTTGTGACATTCGTATTTTTCCATCTGAAGGCATCGAAGTGCGAGCCATGCACGCTCGAATTACGTTTGACGGGGCGTCCTTCGTGCTACAAGACATTTCCTTTGAGCGTGATCCACGACGACAGACACGCGTCCTGCTTACGCAGAGGTTTGTTAAAATCACTCGGGGCGATTGGCTGTTGCTTGGCAAGTGCGCGCTGTACGTCACGACTGTAGCGAGGGCATTCGGCTCTGAACGGCGACCTGACATGAAGGAGGCAGCGATGCGGTTAGATGTTTTGCGGTTATCCAAACGAAAACCACGGACCCGCGGCATTTTCGTCCCGGTAGGTTTCCGGTTGCATTCTTCCTCTGGTTCTGGAGCTTCCAGTGGCAGCAGCGGCTGGGGAGGCAGCAGTGGAGGGCCTGTTACGTTCGGTAAAGGACGCGACTGTGACGCACAAGTCTTCACCGCATCACTAGCCACCGAGCAATTCAGTGTCCAACTCGAGCGGGGAACTTGCTTACTCACACCCAAACCCACTGGAATCAACGCCGGCACATACTTTTTAATCGGCCGTGACGAAGCCAAACAACCAGTCGTACCATCCGGGAGAGTTGGCGAAGAAGACATGGGTGAAAATAAAATTGTTGACGTGGTCAAGCACACGAGCAAACCCCTTTTGCTGTCTGAAGGCTGTGTTTTCCGGTGTGGTGGGTGTGAGCTCGAAGTCATCTATTCCAAGAGTGCGGCGGATGTGAAAAGCGCAGCAGCTCGCCAAGAACAAGAACACGTTCGCCTCTTGAGTGCCATGCCGTGGTTGCAGCAGATCGCTTCCGACTGGAAAACCATCACAAACGTTGCTCGCTGTGGACAGAGACTTCAACTTGGTGCTGGTGAAATGGTATACGAGAAAGGAGACCCTGCAAACTTCGTTTTCATGGTAATCAGTGGAGAGGTTGCGTTGCAGCTCTCGAAAACCGACGACGACCTCGATCGTGGTGACGGCCCCCAGATTCTGGTTGAGCACGTGGCAGCGGGGGGTTTCTTTGGCGAAGTAAGTTTGCATGACCCGAAAGACTCCATCGATGACCTCGAGTACACAGATAGCGCGAAAGTGTCGAGTTCGTGCATGCTGCTGGCACTGGCTAGAGAGGATGTCTGCGGATACCTCGAGCTGTATATGGATATTGTACGCGCTCATTTGAGTCATGATCGATGTCGGGACAGGACCATTCGAGCGGCTTGCAGTAGTGTGCCATGGCTTCGTGGACTCTCGCTTCGAGAAATACGTATGCTATCAGCTGATGCTGAAGTCGCTGTGTATGGTAATGGGTCGACCTTGTTCGAGGATGGCAAACTGTTCGTACCTGCAGCTTTTGCCGGCGGAAGCACCCTGCAGCTTCGTGACGGTTTGCTGGTACTGAACCGCGGTAAAGTACGTATCATACGAAGTAAACGCGAGCGGGAGCGTCGGCGAACTGTCAAAGTATACGAAGACTACGAGGAAGAGCAGCATGACCCAAACAGCGTGCAGGATGTCGAAGAAGAGGCAGGTTCGGAGCCAGAAGAGTGGTGGAGCTCGATTGACCCAGTGCTTGCAATGAGCTCGACTTCGTCGCCGTCAGTGTTGAGTTTCTGCGACTTGTCCTTTCGTCTGGAAGCATGCTCAACAGTAGAATGCTTCTTCGTTGCTGCGGCACATCTTGCTCACCTTGCGCTGGGTACACCGCGACAACAGCCCGGTAATGGACCTGAGTCACCGACTGCTGCCCAGGTTCCAGCTCCGTTGAAACGAGGAAATTCACTGCTAGGAAGACGAATGCATCATTCGCAAGTAGTGACCAGTGCTTTGCATGGGGGTGACTGCAGCAGTGGTGACGATGATGACCACAATCCGTTGGATGGGTCTGACGGGGAAGGCGACACAACAGGGGCACGGCGGTGGCGCCGCAAAAAACGCAATAAACATCTACTCGAGCAAACTGTTCTGGAGACACAGAACGATGCGCAAATACCGAATGCGTTGGTATTGTACGTTCTTGGAGGCGCCCAGCGCGGGGATATCCACGTCGTCCGCAATGTTGCTTCCATAGGTGGGCTTCTCAGTGGAGCAGACATCGAGCTCAATGATCGCTACGTTTCTCGAGCCCACGCCATCATCGAATATCATGACAGCAGATACTGGTTGTATGACAACGGTAGCAAGTGGGGGACCTTCGTGAGACTTGAAGAGGACAACGCTGTTGACATTAACCCAGGAGACGTCTTTTTGGCCGGTGAGGTCGAATTTACTTGCCTTGCTTCATACCCAGAGCGCAATAAACCCAGCATGTGCTGTATAATGTGAGTACACTGCCCCATCATAGATCACGGTAAAGAAATAGAGAAATAGAAAAGTAGATGCAACACTCACTTATTGGATTACTCAAGGGCTTTGTGGGACTTTGGAGGAGCAACCAGCACGTGGGCTAGAACGGTGGGTTGAAAGAACTCCTGACCTGAGCGAATGTCTACGCACACAGCACCCCCCAAAGCTTGAAGGCCACCCACCATAGGCAAGAATTCGACCCATACAGTTTTTGTTGTTTTTGCTTCCATAACGCCAATATTCTGTACAGTGATGAATCCACATTACGATGTCAGCAGCCTCTCCACGACTTCGAACTTGATAACAATTGAACCGGCTTACCTGGTGTGACGCAGAGGAGCAGACTATCCCATGCATAAGATCCTTGCGAAATTGCAGTTGGAGCGCCAGGCTGTGCATCGATTTGTTCGTCACAGACACAGCAACCAAGAATGGTTGCCCCACGATAACTTCCTTGGGCAGCTCTTCGACAGCGACGGCTACTTCGCTGTGTTGCCCTGCTCCAGCATGGCCAGAAGCCCCAGGAGCCTTTCGCATCACTGGTTGGCTTTGTACCGAACCTGCCTCTCCCATCGATGTTTTCCACCCCACATGAAGTCGACCGAGGTTTTGGGAGCCCTGGCACATGTACTGATGTTAGTCAAACCGCTTCCCATATTCAAAGTGTAGCAACCACGACTTGGGTTGCGACATACCTGTGTTGATAGCAATGACGGATCCGATGCTGGGTCGTACAAGACACGGAACACTCGCTGTAGCTCTTCCTGTGGGTACAGAAGGGTCTGTGGGGCATTATTCATCGACAAGAGGTCCTGAATCGATGGCACTTCTCCTTCAGCGTTCTTGCCCACAGGATCCACCGCCATCTCCTCCGACGTAAACGGTGGCAACGGCAAGAACTTGATGCTGTCGACGAAAAGTGGCAACTTGGACACGTTCCTGATCTGCGCCTCCACAATAGCTTCACCCTTCTGCGCCTGCGTCGCCGCTGAGTTCTGCTTGAACGTGATAACCAAAGGGTTCTGCACCGCGAACCGGTAAAACTTCCGTAGAGACTTGCTCTCCCCCGTCACCGGGTCCACGTAGGCCACACCCACTCGAAGCACGTGGTTGCCCACTTGATTAAGAGGATAATCCACCACCATGTCCAGACTCGATCCCGCCGGCAGTACAGCCACAGGATTAGGCGGAGGGAGCTTCCCCGTCCGGGCGTAGCGGTTGTCGTGCAGCTCCACTCGGTCGTTGGCACACTGGATATTGGCCGACAGTCCCACGTCGCGCAGCTCGCACGAGTACGGGTTGATGACGCTGATGTAGCTGCTGAAGGTGTTGCCCAGGAAAATCTCTCTGTAAAGTCACCCAAGTATAATATATGAGAAACTTCTACCGCAGAGTCACCCCCGGTTAGGCATACCCGAAGCTGTCCGGCAGGATGAGCGTGCTGGACAGCGCGAACTCGTGCTGCGTGGCCGTGGCCTCCGACATGGACGTGGGCAGCATAGAACCCCCGTTGGCGCCCTGCACGTAGAGCTTGGGCTTGTACAGCCGCATCACTAACATAAAGATGGCAAATCCGCGATAAACACGTTAAAATCCACTTAATCAAACGCAGCAGAGAGCGCAAAACCTCGCTCAGCACCTTTCAGCGTGGGCTGCACGGACGGGGGAGGCGGAGAAGGCGCCGGCGGGCCGCCCCC
>JAHWLF010000902.1:0-10434 GCA_024679295.1 Phytophthora parvispora
CCGGCTTCTCCGTGTACGACGACTCGCCGATTACTGCTATGGTGTATTTGTGCTGACCAGCGAGCTTGACAGCCTTGGCCATATCCGTATCCGAAATCGACCCATCGGCCTGCAGACCGTTGACGTACGTGAAGGAGTCGTTGCCCACCATGTTCTCCAGACCCTTGCGGACGGAGACACCGTGCGGGAACATCGCGTTGCCCGAGTGTCCCTGCCAGATCAACGTCCAGCCACCGCACTGGTACCCCACGTTGTCAGCTGAGTGACCTGTGAGAAAGACCGAGGAGCTCTTCGGCAGGGGCAGTGTATCGTTTTCGTTCTTGAGCAGCACAATAGACTCGCGAGCCATCTCCAGAGCTGCCTCCTTGTCCTTGTCGTTGCCCACCATGGACACGTACTCCGCACCCGGCACCGGGTTGTCGTAGAGCCCAAGCTGGAGCTTCATCTTGATAACGCGCTTGGCCGACTCCCGCAGACGAGCTTCTTGGTCCGGGTTTTCCTTCAACATGTTCTCTGTGTACGTAATGAAATCCGTGTCAGAGGGCACCATGCTCACATCAATCGACGTGTGCTCGAGAGAGCTAAACACAGCTTCTTCGCGGGTACTGGCAACGCGATGGAAGTCGTGGAGGTTGTAAATTTCGTTCCAATCAGTGAGCAGGACTCCTTCGAAGCCAAGGTCCGTTCGGAGAAGGTCCTTCAGAATTTTGGAGCTTTCCACCACCGGGTCACCGTTGAGAGAGATGTAGTTCTCCATCGTCGACAGAGCACCAGCCTCAAAAGCAGCCTTGTACGGCGGCATGAAGTAGTTCAACAGGTCGAAGTCGCTCATCAACACGTTGTCGCGGTCGTGGCCAGTGGGTGTCTTGGAGTAACCAATGAAGTGCTTGACACAGGCAGCCGTCTGGTTGTAGCTTTGAAGGCCACGAACGTAAGATGCCCCCATGACCGACGCCAGGTACGGGTCCTCGCCATACGTCTCGTAGGTGCGGGCCCAAAGCGTGTTTTGCGAAATGTCGAGGATAGGCCCGAAGATCCAAGGGATGCCTGCAGCCTCCGTGTCGCGCGCGGTGATCTGGCCCACCTTGTAAACCAGGTCGGGGTTGAAACTCGCACCACCGTTGATTTCATGGGGAAACAACATGGCGCCTGCGACATAGCTAGCGCCGTGGATGGAGTCGATACCGTAGATCATGGGATGACCGCCGTTCTCCTCCATGGTGATCTCTTGGATGCGCTTGATCATAGATCGGAAGCCGGTGGCGTTGAAGCCGTAGCTGCCGTTGATCGGCTGGTCTCCCCAGTTCGTGTTGAGGTACGAGCCGACATGCAGCTTGGCAAATGTACGAACGGCGGTCTCGTTCAGAGTGTGGTCGCTGCCATTGATGATCAAACTCAGATCGAGCTGAGTCATTTGGCCAATAACTTGGGCGGTGGAAAACCCATCGACAATGGCTTGAGCTTGGGCATCGTAGGAATTGAGTTGGCCAGCAGTGAGCGCCGTTGCCACACCAGGAAGGGTCAGCATCGATGCCGCCAACCAAGACTTCATGGTAGCGTTGGCTTGACGGGTGGAGCAGGTACTGCGATGCACAGTGGGGAAATTGGAGAATGAGACACCGGCTACGGATGATCTTGGGCGCTGATAGTGTTTTTCTGTGAGAAGAACAACAGTAGTCCGGCAATCATTGCTGTACCCGTTTGGAACCGCTGGACTGCACGACGTTGCATTTCATGTAATCAGGGATAACGTACACCACCAGGAGGCCATATTGCGATGGGGGTTCCGGATACTGGTACCATAGGAATTGCTTAATAGACAGCTCACGGCCGGAAGAAGCAAAGGATAGTGCACCGACCACTAAAGTTCAAATCGCGGGTTGAACGGATTTGCGCTTAATAAACTGGTTCAGGTACGTACTCCACTGGAGTACGTACCTCCACTGTAGAAACGAAACCCAAGTACTGCACTTACTGAAGTATGTAATACGTCGATAACGCACTTGTGTATTACATGCGATCGTAGCCTTGTTGGGATTGTCCAGTCTCACATGTGTTCATGTGTTCGCGAGACTCCACATTTCATGCATTTAACAATAAAAATGAAAGGATCCTTCAGCGAACATTAAGGAATCGGCTAGACATCATTGCACTTTAGTCCATGATCCTGCACTACAGTATTTAAAGTCGCATTTATAGAACATGGAGGAGAGCCCTTTTCAATGACATCCGCTGACAATCCCATCCCTGTATTTGCATTTGATTATGCTCAACAATCTCACGACAACTGAGAGCGAGCGTGAACACAATCCGGGAAAGGACTGGGTGTTTGCAACAATGTTTACACAGTGTAAATTACACTGCGCAGTTCACGCCTGTTGGTGTTCGAATGGTACGTAGTTTACCGTGTACATGTACCTTATACCTCTGGTGTCGAGAAGGCAGGGATAGAATACATTTTTTTTCTACAGCGTGTACATAGCTCTGCGTCAATACCGAACATCTGATATATATTAGGACTCCAGGTTTATAAAATGAAATGCGTAATGAAAGAAAACCTACATAGAGGTTTGTACTGAATTATTTTAGTTAAGCGGAAATTTAATAGTGTCCTTGTTAACTGGGACTGACACCAGCAGTGCTGTATCGTTTCCAGATCAGGTGTAGATGTGTCGCTGGGGGGTTCAGAGGTCCTCTATTTACGTTGTTTTAACTATAGAGTCCTGATATCGATGTAGATGTGTCGCTGAGGTGGACAGCATGATACTTGAAGGGCTTGTAGGCTTGCGAATGAGAACCGCATAAGAGAAAGCAAGGATCGCACTAAGCGCGCTATTTCGTAGTCAGTACTATTGGCCAGAGGTACACTGAATTTTTTACATCCCGTTCGTCGCGTTGTTTGACCTTGAACTATAAATTATATGAGATTATTAGTTGTATACCCGTTCGGTATTCACGCAGATTTCTGAACCAAAATGAGAAACTACTACCCAGACATACATTTATGGTACAACAACTCAGGCAATTTGGTCTATCCTAATGACCGATTTCGGCCCCGTTCGCTTTTAGAGAACTTTAGAAACCGGAATATCTGTTGGAATATTAAAGCGGATAAAATCCGGATAGATTACGGATAATTTTCCAGCGGATGTTCCAATTCTCAAGTCCAGTAAAACAACGAAGGGTCGCGTTGTTCCACTGGAATATTTTGGGACCAAGCCTTTTTTGTATCATCAACCCTGACTTGGTCCAGAAACTGAAGTTCTCTAATCTCGCTTTTCTGCCTAGTGACCAGGTCGCGCACAATTATTCGAATATTGTTTATAAATATTGTTTGTGCAGCATTAAAGGGTAAACATTATAGGAACGTGAGCTGTACGCATTAAGTGGAAATCGGAGTTACCTAGCTGGTCTACTGAAAGCTCAACCACTTTAGCTTTCAGTAGACCAGATAGACAAACTACTACGCCAGTGGACGCAAACTTCAAGCATAGTGAAAGAGTCGCAAGATGCGAACAGCTTTGTTCTGGAGGCGTAAGCGCAGATTTGGCATCCAAGCCAGCAAAACAGCGGACCGTCGTGCCGACGCACCGATTCACGGGATGGACAGGGGTGTTATCTTGTGCTCTCTCTCCTTTAGACGAAGGGGGGCGTTTGATACGGTGCACAGGAAAGCCGTATGACCAGTAAGATATTAAATATTTTATATCATTAAAGCACGGTTGCTGCTGTAAAGTGACGATTATTTGGCCAGGTAGGTGGAACTGATCGTACAGTTTCGGCTATTGATTTAAGCAGCTATTGCGTATGGCGTCGGTAGTAAGCCCAGTAACTGATGAAATGATTTAATTTGGACTTCGAAGACCCCCAAAGGTTTTCAGTATGATATTTGTTGTTATTATCTGATTCGAGCGTCATGGACTCGAATGGCATGCCAGGGGCGAAGCTTAGTGGTTAACACAGGATCACCATTGCGCGGGGGGGATCTAGGCATCAACGTCCGGTTAGGTTGACCGTTATGCTTTTCTTTCTTCAAACGAGGCAACTACTACTCAAGGAGATAGAGACGAAATGAAGACCACTATGCGAAAGAGCTGTATGTATTTAATTACAGCAATGAAACGGGAAGCCTACGCCAGTACATGAAGTTAAATATCCGCCTCCGGATTCCATTCTTGTAGTTGTTTTTTCGACGGGGAGGCGAGTAGGTAAACGGAAAGGGGGCCAGTCCTCCGGCACTAAGAGAAGTTCTCGATGAAGAAGTCGAGCGACTCGCTCAATGTCGGGAGGTCATCGACGTCCATGAGGGCGAAGACCGAGTCGTCAAACAGGAAGGACGACGACACCGAGGAAGGGGACGCTCCGTCGTTGTCCATGATGGGGCTGAAGTCCTTATCGCTTAGCACGATGGTGGGGCGCTGAAACTCGGGCGTTTTAGGCGGCTCCGCCGCTGCCACGGGTGTTGCCACAACGGGCGCATGCCTCGCCTCGCTGGGGTTACTCCGACGTGCGTGCTTATTGCGCACGTCGGTCGGAAAGCTGATGAGCGTGTGCAGCGCCAAAATGTCGTGGTCGATGCGATGTTCACGCCGCAGTCGAATGGCTTTGCCCGTCTGCATGCCGTGCAGACGGCGCGACACCTTTTCCTGGTACTTCTGAGCGTGCGTCTGCACCTGGCGGACTGAGCGTGTGCCAACGAACTTGGTGATGGCTTTCCACGGGCCCTGTGGGTACCTCTTCAGTGCCTCGAGGAAGCGGTCGTGCTCCTCGCTCGACCAGACGCCCACCGCTCGACTCGGGTGAGTCGTCTTCCCGGTGTTGGGTTTAGTCGAGATGGTCGGGCTGGCCGTAGCCGCCGTCGCGGTCGGGGAGGTCAGCATCACCATTGCCGAGTCGGAAGGTGGAGGTGTGGTGTCAACTGAGAAGCTGGTCGAGGCTCGTGCTGTTGCGATGGCCGCCATGAGGAGAATTGGGGAATGACTGCCGCGCTCGGTCTGAGTGAAGGAAGAATCGCAGGCGAAGCAAAGACACTGGGACAGGCTCGAGAGAGGAGCCCAGTCGCCAACACATATGCGGAGACTCTCGGCCACAGACGCGGGCTCGGTCGATCAGCGGCTCCGTCCCGCAATACGCTGGCGCTCGCGCAGCTTTTGCAGACGCCCAGCAACAGCGATCGTATCGAGAGTGGGCGTCCGAGTTGAAGCACTTGGCACAACATATTCCGGGCTGCAGCGCGCGCCGATGGCTCCGCTGTCCAGATAGCGCCGCGAATTTGATCACAGGAGGCCGCAAGTCTCCAGTGACGCCTGATTCTAGTGACCGGATGGAGCTCATTTGCCAGGCCTGTGGCCAGCGACGGCTTGGCCCGAGCCTCGACGGGAATCTACCAGGAGCCCTGCACAGCCACGTCGTGGAGTCCCACAAGATCGGTCGTACTCACACGCATACGCACGCCTCGAGCGGCACGGGTCCCGGACATGTGTTGGCTGTGGTTAGCCATTTCAGATTTCCAGCACGTAGTCGTCTCCGACGCGAACGAATTTCGCGAACGAGTGTCGAGACGGCTGAAAGTTGAAACCGCGCGAAGGCGGTGAGCATGCGGACTGGGTGTGTCGAGACTCTAACGGCGAACTCTGGCGCCTCGGAGCTGGAACAGGCCCCCGCGGAGCTCTCCGAGGCGCGGAGACCGATGCCCGCGCTTCCACGTCCGGCATCATTTCTTCATATCGCAGCTGTGCTCGCAGTCGCGCTCAGCAGCAACTCTGTCCACTGGTCAGCGCTGTCTGGGCTTGAACACGCACGCACGCACGCGCGGCATATCAAGTGCTGACACGGCTGCGGAGCGCGTGGGCTCACAGCTCTTCGCAGTCCAGAGCCGACTCCGACACGAACGTTTGCCGGCGATCCAATTCGTGAGCAACCTGTCAAAGCTCCTCGCCGGGTCGGCGGAGAGGCCGGAGGCCGTCGCGAAGCAAGTCTGACACGCGAACAAAAGCCAACAAACTTTCGCCGGCGGAAATTCGGAGACGACCGGCGCGACGCCACCGGTTGTCGGTGCAACCAGGTTCCCTAAGTATGATCAATCCGTCTTGTTTCCTCCTTCTGTTCGTGTCCTGGTGGCTCCGGCACGGCGAAAAAGGTTGAGGGCCCTCGCCGCCACCGAAGCCCACCGAGGCGTCACTCCTGGCTAACCATTCTACCACTAAACACTTACCTATCCATAGGCTGCCACTCGATCTACTGCCGTTCGTCCCCAGCGCCTTTACCGGCGCATCCAAGTTTTCAATGGGCCTCGCTCGCCTTCAACGCGCTCTACTTGTTCCGATGGAAGAACGAGTTGCGCGGGTTGTGCTCGCCGCTGTGGTTGCTGCGGCCCGAGCGGAAAATGCTCGAGCGGTAGCTGCTTGGACTGCCGGACGAGATGGCCGAGCTCGACTCCATCGGGGACAGACTCAGCGTGGACGCCGACATGCGGCTGCTCGAATTCCGGCTATTCGAGTTGGCGAGGATCGAGATGCGCTGGAAGTCCTCGACCTCCATTGGCGGCGAGCGTTCTACGCGCGGGTGGGACGTCGTCGAGCGGAGGCTACCCTGCTGCTCCAGCTGTGACAGCGTGATCCGCATGCTCGTGCCGATAAACTCCTTCGTGTGCACGTGCACCTGGATATCTGGCCGCTCCGCGAGCTTGGGGATCACGAGCTGCATAAATCCGTCCAGCATCATGGGCGTCACGTACTTGAGCTCGACGCCCATGGGGAACGTGTCCGACACGATCGGTCCGCCGTCCAACACGTTCTTGAGCCATCGCGTCATGTAGTCTAGCTTCTTCGGGTTGCCCTGCGCCCAGTCCGTAAGCAGTCGCTTCCACGGTACCGAGCCCAGCGTGTAGTGCATGGGCGGCGGGTAGTTGCGGATCTCCTCCCAGTGGTCCTTGACCCGGCGCGCGTTGCCCTTGCTCGAGACCTTGCTCTTGGCGTGTGCGATGCGGGCGGCGCTCTTCAGCAGCAAGTGGTGCGCCTCGGCCGACTTCTGGTCCATAATGCCATTAGCCGCCGCGGTGGCGAGCAGCGACTTGTCCGATGACAGCGAGGTCAACGAGCCGCGGCCGCCAGTAGTGGGTGCCGCCGCGCTTGCCTGGGTAATGCTGCCAATGTCCGTAGGCAGCTCGCGCGTCTCGCAAATGTACGAGCGAAGCTTCTCGTACTCCGTCTCGATCGCTGCCAGGTACGTCAGGTCCTTGCTCTCTTGGTCGCGGTGCGCCAGCTTCTGCACTTGTTCGCCCACCTCCTTGGACTGCTGCCAGTTCTTCAATGTGCGGTTCTCGGTCTTCAGCCGCTGGATCTCCGACTCCTGCTTCTCGAGCTGCTGGCGCAGCTTCTCGTTCTCTTCGTGGAGAGCAGTGATCACTTCGTGGCTTTCGTCCAGTATGCCGCTGGTGCCGCTGAAGCGACTGTTAAGCATCGAGCCCCGAGTCGAGCTACTGCTGCTCGTTCCGCGGTCACTGCCGGATCCCGACGTGTGCGGCGCGTCCGACGGACTGGGTGACCGAGTCTTTCCAGACGGCGACATCTTCGCCCCGGTGTGCACCTGCTTTCTGTCCAACTTCATCTGAAGCTGCGCCACCTTCGAGCCCAGCTCCTTGTACGCCTTCTCCTTCTCCATCTTACGCAGGAACACGAGACGCAGAAGCGAAAAGCGGAAGAAACCCTGTAGACGCCTCACAGCAGCCAGCTTCTTCAAGTATCGCTGGCGCTCAGTGTGCATGCGGCAGTACGCCTGGAAACGCACGATGCGGTAGTCAAACTTAAGCACGCGGTACATCTTGCGAGCTGACATGCCGCGCACTTGAGCCTGGAGCAACACCACGCCTCGGCGCAGCGTCAGATACCGCTTGTGCACCACATAGCGACGCCAGTACTTCTGAATAACCACAATTTGCTGCTTTTGCCGCAAGTAGCGCCGGCGCATGAGCCAGCAGCGCACATTCTTCTGCAGCACGATAGCGTACTTGCGCAGCGCCCAGCCACGCTTGGTCTCCAGCTCTTCCAGCACACCTTCGCGGAAGTACACACGGGTCAGGCCCACCTGGTAGTCCTGGATGTTACGGCCTGGCAGAAGTTTGTCCATCAACTCCTCGCACTTGGATTTGATATCTGGGTCCGACTCGCTGATGAACTTGCCTTGCGTTGGAACGACACCTGTAAGCAGCACGCGGAACTTCTTGATACATTCCAGGTGCGGCATTCGGCTTGGGTAAGCACTGCGAGAGACGCGAATGGCTTCAATGACACCGGCACAGCGCAGCTGGCTCACGATGTCCCCGTGCGCGAAGCAGTTGGCGCTCTTCAGCGGGTTGGGCTTCAGACAACGCACGTAGTGCACCTCCGTGAGTCCGATCTTCTCCATGAGCTGGGACAGACTCTCCTTGAACTGAGTGCCCACCGTAGTGCGGCGAGTCTGGGCGTGGCCTCCCTTCTTGTTGCTGCTACGCGAGCGGCTACGAGACGAAGATGAGGTGGTGTTGGCACTGCTGGCGTTCACGTCGTCCGTGAACATCTTCGACAAGATCGCCAGCTTTGACTTGCTCATACACTGCTTAATATCCGGCAAGATGGCGTCGCGATGCTTGTCGAGGAAGCCCGACGCATCGTAGGTCACCTTACCAGCGTAGTGGTAAATTGAGAACGCGCACTTGTTTAACCGGGGGGTCTCCAGCAGCGGGTTGTTCTCCATCACCGCACCCAACTTGCTCGCGAACGAAGCGTCCGTGCCCGTGGCGAGAAGCGATTCTTCATTCAGGAAGCTAATAACACCCAGACGGCCTTCGATGAGATTCAGCACGTCCTGGTTGTCGGCGAAAGTAATGTGTGACCACGTAATATTCTCCTCCTCGTACTCGATCTGCACGGTCTTGAGCACGTCTTGCACGAACTTCTGCTGAAGCTTCTCGTTGGCGTAGTTGATGCAGAACTGCTCGAACGAGTTGGTCTCGAAGTGCTCGAAACCGAAGATATCGAGAATGCCGATGAACGAGCCCGCACCCTTGGTCTTGACGCCGATGGTTTCGTTAATTTGCTCCACCAGCCACAGGAACAGCTTCGAGTACAAGCTCTTGGCCAGCGCATCTCGGCAGTCCGCCGCCTGGTCCTGCGTCATGGGCTTCAGGATGACTTCGCGGCCCACAAACACGTTGCGGTTGCACACGGCGCGCTCAAGGGCGTCGACCTCGACTCCGAGCAGTCGACAGGCCACGGTGAAGTGTTTCAAGTCCACGAGCTGCGAGGCGTCGACGTCTCCGTTGCGCGTGGTGAACTCGGTCTCTCCGAGGTGCAGTACGGCGGCCAGAATCTGCATGATCTCCTGCTGCAGCGGCTGCTCGATGCCCACGACTTCGAGCGCCTCTCGTGTTCTGCTGAGATCCCCCTCCTCGTCCCCTCCGGGGGCCTCCGCCCTGGTGGACACGTACTTGAACGAGTCGAGCATGTTGAGCTCGAGGTCGGGGAACTGCTTGCGCTGCGCCAGCAGCTGGTAGAAGATGTGGAAGTTGCGCTCTCCGTCGGCCTGGGTCGTGACGCGGCTCTTCTCGAGCAGGTAGGTGCGCGAGCGCGCGCCGATGAGCTGGCCCTCGAGCGTGAACTGTAGCTCCGTGAACTTGCCGAAGCGACTCGAGTTGTCGTTGCGCACGGTCTTGGCGTTGCCGAAGGACTCGAGCAGCGGGTTGGCCTGGATGATCTGCTGGATGACCTTGGAGTTGGAGTTGGTGGCCAGCGCGGCCAGGTGGCTCATGACGATCTTGGTGGTCTCGGTCTTGCCGGCGCCCGACTCGCCCGAGACGAGGATGCTCTGGTTCTCCTGCTTCTGGCGCATGTTGAAGAAGGCCTCCATGGACACGGCGTACACGTGCGGGGCCTTGTTCTCGCGCTTGCCGTCGCTGAACTTGTCCATCGTGGCCTTCGAGTACAGGTCCAGCCACTGGTACGGGTTCACGGCGATGCAGATGCGCCCCGTGTACGTGTCTGCCGGACGCAATTAATTGTTGCATTCAAACAAAATACACGCGACAATAATATTGTCAGTCCCCGCACGGCAACACTGGGGTTTGGCAGAGGCAACATGCAACATGCAACGAAACTTCTCTAACCAAGGTTAGACACTAGAAAAAAGTCTCTAACCAGGTTAGAGACTTTTTGTTGTTGTTGCATGTGGCTGTGTCTGCAACGTACATGGCAACTGGCGGAAGAACCGGCGGCGCAGGTTGTAGAGGATGGAGGCCTCGTGCAGGTGGTCGATGAGGATCATGTCCTCGAAGCCGCTGGCGCTCTCGCTGCTGTTCTGCAGCGGCAGCGACGGCTTGTTGTCCGCGGACTCGACCGACGTGTTCTTGGCGCTCAGCGCCTCCAGCACCGCCGCGTCCGTCAGGTCCACGGCGCGCTG